>SJYC01007822.1:0-32619 GCA_006408675.1 Madoqua kirkii | reverse complement strand
CCATCTGCAGTGGTTTTGGAGCCCCCCCCAAAATAAAGTCTGACACTGTTTCCACTGTTTCTCCATCTATTTCCCATGAAGTGATGGGACCGGATGCCATGATCTTCATTCTGAATGTTGAGCTTTAAGTCAACTTTTTCACTCTCCTCTTTTACTTTCATCAAGAGGCTTTTTAGTTCCTCTTTGCTTTCTGCCATAAGGCTGGTGTCATCTGCATATCTGAGGTTATTGATATTTCTCCCAAGCAATCTTGATTCCAGCTTGTGTTTCTTCCAGTCCAGCATTTCTCATGGTGTGCTCTGCATAGAAGTTAAATAAGCAAGTGACAATATACAGCCTTGACGGACTCCTTTTCCTATTTGGAACCAGTCTGTGGTTTCATATCCAGTTCTAACTGTGGCTGCCTGACCTGCATACAGATTTCTCAAGAGACAGGTTAGGTGGTCTGGTATTCCCATCTCTTTCAGAATTTTCCAGTTTATTGTGATCCACACAGTCAAAGGCTTTGGAATAGTCAATAAAGTAGAAGTAGACGTTTTTCTGGAATTCTCTTTTTTTTTTGATGATCCAGGAGATGTTGGCAATTTGATCTCTGGTTCCTCTGCCTTTTCTAAAACCAGCTTGAACATCAGGGAGTTCACGATTCACATATTGCTGAAGCCTGGCTTGCAGAATTTTGAGCATTACTTTACTAGCGTGTGAGATGAGTGCAATTGTGCGGTAGTTTGAGCATTATACTTCAATAAAAAAGATGAAAACAAAATGCAGAATTGTATACTTTAAAAACTTAAATATAACACGTTTAAATATTTTATAAACATTTTGTCATTTCAAATGATTGCCCTTTGATTTAAGCATGTTTAAGACCCAGATCTGGCTACATTTCTTAAAATATATTCTTTAAATGTATAAGTATTCTCTCATATAAACTAATTCTTCTTTTTTATGGAGAGACTTTCTCTGTCTTGGCTTTCTCAGCACCTCTAGCACCCCTAGCTTGGATTCCACAGTCACTTTCTTGGGTTACACAGTCACTGACTCCATCTGTTTAGTCACCTACATGATGTCACCTGGAGGTCACACTTTCTCAACCACACATTTGGAGATTGTGTACCTAGGGGAGAGTTTTCCTCTCTCAAGCTGTTCATTCATTCCAGTAACACAGATGCTGCTCAGATGCCCCCTGAAGTGCCCTTCAGAACTGCCTCAACCACTGTCTTTGGAGGAATTCCCTGATGGCTCAGTGGTAAATTATACTCCTGCAGGTCTGATCCTTGGGTCAGGAAGATCCCTTGGAGAAAGACATGGCAACTCACTCCAGTATTATTGCCAAGGAAATCCCACGGACAGAGGAGCCTGATGGCTTTCCGTTCATGGTGGTCACAAAAGAGGTGGACATGACTTAGTGACTAAACAACTGTCTTTGGAGTAACTTTGATGACAGCAAGTTTGTATCATTCAGGAGGTTAAAGAACTACATAATGTCATTTGGGGAAGCCTGGTGTTTAGAGTGGGTAATTTAGCTAGGGGATAGCATTGGAGTCAAACATAAGAGGTGACTATGAAGCTACAGTGACCAGGACTTCCCTGGTTTTTCAGACGGTAAAGTGTCTGCCTACAACACGGGAGACCTGGGTTCGATCCCTGGGACGGGAAGATCTCCTGGAGAAAGAAATGGCAACCCATTTCAGTACTCTTGCCTAGAAAATCCCATGGACAGAGGAGCCTGGTAGACTACAGTCCATGGGGTCGCAAAGAGTCAGACACGACTGAGCAACTTCACTATGAAGCTATAATATATTCCACCTTCACCCTGTCACTATGCAGGCTCTCCCAGAGATGTTCAGACCAGGGACATCATTGGAATATGTAGGAAAGTCCCAAGGGGCGATTCAGATGGCACTGGGGACTGCATTACCCATGCCATAGACGCTGCTTGTCCCTCAACTTCCCTCAGCACCAGACTTACTCGTGGGCATACTGATGACTGACTGTGGGAGATATTCCAGTGTTCTTTAGAGAAAATGACACTAGGAACGTTTTTCCCTCTTACTCACTCACTTGTTCATTTACTCATACACATTATTTAACAAATATTTATAAAGGCATTATTCTGAGCCAGTCACTCTGTTACATGGTAGGGATACAATGAAGAATAAGAAAAACTTGATCCATATTCTCTCAAGATTATTTATGATCTGACAGGAAGCCATAGTCATTGAACAGAAAATAATGAGAAAAATCACAGAGTTAAAATTTTTGATAAATTTTAAAATAAACTTTTAGAATTCTAAAATTCTTAAAGAAGTAATTCTAAATATTTTAAAGTTAATTCTAAATAATTCTAAATATTTAAATATTTTTAATAATGAGCTTAAGGTTTAAAAAGGATTCCTTTTAGTGAAGGGATAGTCTTCTACTAACTACAAACAAAACTTGAGAGGAAGGCATATTGGGATGTGACTAGTCATTAACACTTTAGTATGAATCAATTACCATACTTTTCTCTAGATTACAGCAGGACCAGTCCTCTGTTAGGGGTCATATAAACAAGTGAAACCTAATTAAACTTAAAAGCTTTTGCACAGCAAAGGAAACCATAAACAAAATAAGAAAACAACTCATAGAATGGAAGCAAATACTTGTAAATGAAACAACCAACAAGGAATTAATCTCCCAAATAGACAAACAACTCATGCAGCTCAATGACAACAACAAAAACTAGCAAACAACCCAATCAAAAAATGAACAGAAGATCTAAATAGTAATTTCTCCAGAGCAGACATACAGATGGCCAAAAAGCACATGAACATAGCTAATAATTAGTGAAATGCAAATCAAAACTCAGTGAAGTATCACCTCATATGGGTCAGAATGGCTATCATTAAAACTATACAAACAATAAATGCTAGAGAAGGTATGGAGAGAAGGGAACTCTCCTATACTGTTGGTGGGAATGTAAACTGGTACAGCCATATGGAGAACACTATGGAAGCCCTTAAAAAATTAAAAATAGAGCTATTCTATGATCCAGTAATCCATCTCCTGGGCATATATCTGGAGAAAACCGTAATTCAAAAAGATCCATACACTCCAATGTTCACTGCAGCACTATTTACAATAGACAGGATAGGGAAGCAACGTAAATGTCCATTAACAGAGGAGCAGATAAAGATATAGTATGTATACACAATGGAATATTACTCAGCCATAAAAAGAAGGAAATAATGCCATTAATAGCTACATGGCTGGACTTGAAGATTATCATACTAAGTAAGACACAGAAAAACAAATATTGTATGTTAGATGTTAGCTATGTGTGGAATCTAACAAAATGGTACAAATGAACTTGTTTACAAAACAGTTCCAAATGTAGAAAATAATTTTATGGTTACTGGGGGCAAAAGAGGGAGAGGGAAAAATTGGGAGATTGGGAATGACATATACACACTACTGTGTATAAAATAGATAACTAATAAGGACCTACTGTATAGAGGTCCTTCTCAATACTCTACGGACCTATATGGGAAAAGAATCTAAAAAAGAGTGAATATATGTGTATGTTTAACTGATTCCCTGTGCTGTACAGCAAAAAGTAGCACAAGGTTGTAAACTAGCACTGTAAGTTTGCACTGTCAGCAGTGTGAATTCTCAATTAGGAAGGGCTGAGCTGGAGCGATGGGCCCAGAGAGGAAGCAGTCGCAGGCATGCAGGATGGGGTGATTGTGGTCTGCCCTAAGATAGTGGCAGGATGAATGGAGATTCTGTCTGGGGCACAGTGGACCTTCTGGTGGGGGGAGCTACACTTCACCGAGAGGGAAGAAGGTGGGTGAGGAGCCTGTCTAAAGGGCAGCTGGTGAGCACCCTAGAGCTGAGGTTCTGGTGGCTAAGAGGGACACAGAGATAAGCCCTGAATGGATCCAACAAGAAGAAGGCTGGGTAGCGAGCTTGGTGCACTGGTTTCAACACAGAGCTCCATCTGAGCCTCAAAGTGGAAGGGGGGCAAGCCTGAGGCTGCCCTGTTCCACGCCCCACCCCACCCCTGCCCCTGCCCAAGGCATGTAAATACAGAATATTTAAAAAGTGATTGCAAGGAAAGGAGTGGAAACGGCAATGGTAGGCACTCTTGACAGCGCTGTGAACAGGGAGAAGAGGGGGACAAGGGGCTTTTCATGGAAAGTTTGGTTTTGACCCTGATAGCTCAGTTGGTAAAGAACCTGCTGCAATGCAGGAGACTCCAGTTTGATCCCTGGGTCAGGAAGATCCCCTGTAGAAGGGAAAGGGTACCCACTCCAGTGTTCTGGCCTGGATATATACAGTCCATGGAGTCACAAAGAGCTGGACATGACTGAGCGACTTTTACTTCACTTCATTTTGATGAGGAGGGGACCCGTTGACTGAGAGAGTGGAGCAGAGGTACCCAGGAGAGTCAGGAGGGGCTGGTGCAGACAGGGACTGGTCTTAGACAAAGGGAGCAAGGGTTTTTCTGCAGCAAAAGTCAAGACGCAAGGACACAACGTACATGGCCCAGGGCAGTTTTGTCTGGGGAGGTGAGAGGGCTTCTTCATCCCGGCTCACGGGCTCCATCACTCGGGGCCACTCCTCCAGCTAGACCTCTCCACCTGGCTTCTCAGCCTGCCAGCCCTCCCTCCCTCCTGTGGGGAGTGAAGGATGCAGGCTGAGTTGAGGAGGAGCAGCTGAGGACCCTCCCCTGGGTGCCAGCTCCACTGGCTCCCCCTCAGTTTGGGGAGCTTCGACTACTGACTCCTCAGAGATTGCAGATCGGAGGCCAGAGGAGGATTTCAGAGATGATAGTCGAGTGATTTCAGAGCCTGGTCTGCAGAGCCTGGCTTGCTAGGCAGGATTCTGGAACCCTCCCCTTTGATCCAATCAGCTCAGCTCACGTGTACCTCCCTTCTTTCTGCTTCCTGGTAAGATTTTCTTTGAAGAAAGCCTTCTTGTGGTTTAACTTTTTTTTTTTTTTAACCACAAGTGCCTCATTTTTCAGATAAGGCCCTCTCTTACCTTTCTTGTTCTCTATTTTCAGTTTAGATTTAAGAATACTTTCTTAAATTGGGTCATACTTTTTAGCCAAGTTCCAAACTGGGATCAAAAGAATTACAGTGAAACAAACGTCTCTCGAGAGCTGAATTCAGGTCAGTGACCTTAGCAATGGCCAAGAAGCGAGCACACAAGTGGTGGGAAGTGAAGAGGGGTGTGTGTGTATGTAGCTACTTCTCTTCCCTTTACTTCCTCAAGTGCCTGCGGCTGGTGACTCCGGCCTGAAAGCCGATTGGCAAAGGAGCCCCGGAGGCCCTGGTCTCCAGTGTTGCACATTTGTGTGTCCACAGTTTCATGCCCCCTTGGAAACCCATCTCTGCCAGGTGTCCTCTGGCCACTGACCATCCCCTCCAGGGTCTGATCGTGGGAGGCAGGAAAGAGAAGACAGAGAAGCAGGGAACACATGTGGGTAGGTTTTGCCTCCTGCGCCAACCTTCTCAGCCCATGGCTTCCTATCTCCCTGTCTCAGTCAGCCGGGGCAGCCATTACAAAACACCACAGGCTCATTGGTTTAGGCAACAGAAATACATTTCTCACCGTTCAAGGTGCTGGCGGTTTGCTTTCTCCCGGGGCATCTCTCCTTGGCTTGCAAGCGCCTCTTGCCAGGTCTTCAGGTGGCCTCTGTCTGTGTGCACTCCCCTGAAGTGAAGATGCCTCAGGCAGAGGCTTCTCCTCTCATTTCATCGTGTGTCTCCTGAATCAGTGCTGGGGCAGTTCTCAGTGACGAAGCCCAGATGTGGGCTGGGGACACACGAGCTGCAGAGAGGAGTTTCTATTTCACCCTGAAAGTGCTGAAATCCTCCAAGCCCAGCTACATGCTGGGAAAAGAGCGTGTTTTTAACACGACACACCTGCGTCTCCCCTGCCCACTGGAGATTTAGGCTCCGCTTGGCCCAGACTGTGATCCAGTGTGCTCCCTACAGTTTCCTTGCCTCCTTATCTCCAGTTTCTCTGACTTTTTAAGTTTCTTGGATTTTTGGCTCCAGACGAGACACAGGGGTCTCTCCCTTTACAGTCTCCACACACACACACACACACATACAGACACATGCAGTATTTTCACAGGTCACATACTTTCCCAACAATTTCAGGTGGGGATAAGGAGAGAGCTTATCAGTACAGAACATCCTGCAGTTTCCTCCTGACCCCTTCCAGTCCCCACTTTCCCAAAGCAAGGCTCTCTGCCTGATCTGGCGCCTGAGAACTGGGGGTTCAGTTTTTCTGTGTTGTAAGTACCACTCAGATCCCCTCTTTCAAGACTGAGGCACTCTCCCCACCCCTGCACCCCAATCTCCACGGAACGTTTCCTGCTGAAGCTCTCACAGCTGTGTCTCTCCCCTTGACTCAAGGGAGCTGCTACACCTAACAGGGCATTCCAGGCACCTTGACTTCTAGAGGGTGTGGGGTTCAAAGGCTTAGCTCCAACCTCAGTTAGGGATGAGTCTGTGGGCCATCCCAGGCCCAGTTCCCCAGAATCGACTGCTGTCTTTCCTGTAACTTCTACCTCTGCTCATTCTGGCCGCCCTCAGCCCTCGCACATGTTGCTCCTGAGAGCATTCTCCTACACACTGCCTGCCCTCAGCCCTCGCCCTCAGAGACCGACTCTGGAAAATCTGACTCGAGACCTTGGGTCTGGCGCCACACTGGGCAGCCCCACCATGGTGCTCTGTACCTCTGCAGTTTCCCCAGAGTCCTGGAAAGTCAACTTCTCTCCATTTATTAATCATCATCCCCATTGTGTCAACAGAGAAACTTGGGCTCAGAAAGAAGGAGGCGTGCAGGCCCAGCCTCACCTGCTCCCTTCATTAGTGGCTAAGCCAGCCGGAAAGGCACAGCCACTGGGCTGTGTAATTCCTGTAGGTTTGGTTAGTTGACTAACTTGTCATGTGGCACTGTGGAGCCTGATTGTAAAACTAAGCCATATGGTTCTATCCGTGGGACAAGAAAAATCTCTCCCTTAACCTTAGTTCCACCCCTTTGTGCTTCCTTGTAGGTCTGCTCCATCAACAATCCCCTTTTCTCTCTAACATTTCTAGTTTGCCTTACTCAGAAAACTCTCCAATCTCCCCATCTGATTTGGTTGAGTTCTTTTGGATGACAGGAACTAGAAGCTGTTCCAGATGGTCAGATAGGTTCAGATGATCTCAGGAAATCCAATAGAGCTCAAGCATCTGAGCTTAGGGAGGGTTGACTCCCAGGAGCTTCAGGGAGTGCCCCTTATCTCCCTCAGGAGAGGCAGTAATCAAAACGGCTAAACAAGAGGACAGTCTATAGTTTTTTCATGGCTCTACTTTGAGTCTTGTCAGGTACAACTCCTTTGAGTCTTGGGTTCCTAAAACGAGGACGATCATAGCACCTGTCTCATAGGATTGTTATGAGAAATAAATGAGGTGATATTCATGCAAAGACCTACATCATGAGGCACCATAGATGCATTATTGCCATCTTTTACTCACGGCCTCTCCACTTTTCTCGTGGTATCTGCTGTTTTCTGTTCTCCTTTCTCAGCCACTTCCTGTGGGTCCTCATGAGTTAGCTATGCACATGACTGGATAGAGGCTGCTCCATTCATTCTCCTGCGCCTATTTTCAGCTCAAGGATCCATCCCCAAAGAACATCTTTCATTGGTATCTCTTGGCTTGGGGGCCTTATGAGAAGGATGTGATTGTCCTCGGTCACCTTTTTGAGCCAATCATTCAAACGTTATGTCACCGGCAACTTTTTGAGCCCAATCATTCAAGCATTATGTCTTTAGCAACTTAGGTTGGCCCTTCTCAAATCAGGTGCCCCCCTTGGTCCAATCACCTGAGGTTGGAGGTTGTGGATCCCCTCTCCTCTCAGCAAGCGCAGTGGGTGGGGTAGATTCTGAGGAGGGAGTGTAGGGAGGGCAGAAACCCCAAGCACACTTGCTTGCTGCAAAACAGCGCACTCCTGATCTCCCCCATCACTATGGTTTCTCTCACCACACACGCTTCCTCTCCATCTCCTTTAGCCCTTGACTGCCCCCTCTACTCCCTCGTCTGGAAATACTTCCCAAAGCCCCTATTTGTCTCCTAGAAACAAAATCCACATATCTCCTTGGTCCTTTTTCTCTCTGAACTCCCTGCATCATTGAGCCTCGGATACCCCTCCTCTGTGAAATCTCCTCTCTTATTTTCCATGCTGCTAATCAGCCTTGTGGTCCTCTTGCCTCACTCATCAGCTTGGCCACTTCTGCCACTTTTACAGATGCTTGGGTGTCTAACCTTCTTAGATCGTAAGCTTCTAGAGGTCAGAGACTGGGTCTTGGACAACTCCATATTCCACAAGCCTTCCACACAGTAAGTGTGTGATTTATATTATGAGTGTTTCATAACGACCCCAAATCCTTCTGGTTTACAACGGCAAAGGTTTATTTCTTGCTCACATCTCCTGACTCCTGCAGGTCAGTTTCAACTCTGCCCAGCTCCACCCAGCTCCAGTCTTCAAATCTCATCTATCTCTTTTGTGGGACTGTGACCAAAGAAATAACAACCTTCTAATTTATCTGGTTCCCACCACAGAGGTTTGGGTTAATCATGAATACTTGGAATTGGCTTCATAAACTTACTGAATGTATCCGGATTGAGAAGGACTTAGCTTCCTGGTAGATTTCTTGGATCTAGAGTGGGCAAACCAAGGTGAACAACCCCTTGTCCACTATAGGCTCACCAAGATTTGTTAGTATCTGGGTGTGATCAGTGTTACAGGTGCTCAGTAAGCATTTGTTCAGTGGAAGAGATTCATTGTTCCTTGAACAGACTGGGCCTGATGTCAATTCCTGGCAAGGATAAAGAGAGCCCTAGTGGGAAATGCAACTAGTTAATGAATTCTATCACTCTGTTGTGAACTACCTGTTAGAGGGTATGATTTAAGAACCCAGAAGTGAATGCCCCCCTCTTTTAGCACTAGCTGATTCTGAGTCATTCGCGATGCAAAACTCAGTCCCTAAACTAGTTCTAACAATAAATCCAACTACACCAAAACCCATGGTGATTTTTTGCAATTTCACTGAAGATTTTCAGAAGCTTGGGAGGAGTTCACATTGCATAGCAGATAGCATCTTGCTTGTAAATCTCTTTATAGGAAAGCAATCTTTTTTAGATAAGTCTTTTCTCCTAAAGTCTCCTTCTGATTCGCCTGTGGGAAATAGGGTGGACGGGAGGGTGGGAGGCCTGCCTCTTTCTCTGTCCTCCCCTACAATAGTCAGCACCTCCTCCTCCAAGCTCTCTCCTGCCCTGTCATGTGGCTGGGGAGGCTCTCTCCTACTTCAAAAAGGGATTATTGCAGCATCTTCTTAAACCCAACCTCTTCCCTCCAGAAACTTTCATGTAAGAGCTACCTGGAAGACATTTTCTCCATTTTGTTAGGAACTGTACAAACATAGTTTTTGTGAGGTTGGATACAGTTTTATATCCACTCATTAACTGTGAGAAATCTATTTCATGTGCCTGAACTTCATCTTATGTATAAGCCTTGGGGAAATGTGACAGTTTGGTTTAGTGGATAAGTGCTTGTATCTGAGTCTGCCCAAGCTCTTCCCTGGGGGCTGCCACTTTCTACCTGGGTAAAACAGATAAATTACCACAGACCTTCAGTTTTAGATTCCAGATCTGTGAAATGGGGAAATAATAGTACTTGTCCCATAGGATGGGGAGTGGTGTGCCATTTAACTCTCCCAACACACAGAGAGCTTAGCACCGTTCCAGGCATATGGATCAGTGTTTCCAAAATATTAGTGATTATTTTTATCTTAGCAATAGTTATACCAGCAAAACAATATATTTCAAGCACATATTCTGTTAAAAACATATGTAGTAGTTTTAAATGTGTCTGAAAGTTTTTGTCCACTCCATCAGGAGAGGCAATTGAATTCCCCTCTTCCAGGATATGGGCTGGCTTTAGGGCCTTGCTTCTAATGAAGAAAATTGGGCAGAAGCAGTAACATGTGACTTAGGAGGCTAGGTTAGTAAAGGCCATGCAGTTTTCCCTGGCTCTTTCTAATGTGTGTTGGGACACTTGCTGTTGGAACTCAGATACAATGCTCTGAGGACACCCAGACCACACAGAGAAGCCATGTGTTCTGGACAAGGGTGCCAGCTGTGGTCCTGGCTGACAGCCAGCATCAATCAGCCACTGGACACATGGGCAGGAAGCCTTCATCTGGACTCCTCAGCACCATATGACTGCAACCAAGACCTCAAACGATTGCCACCTAGCTGAGACTGGGGTAGGCACACTCAGGTGATGTGGCCACAGTAGTGGCACATCTTGATCAGAGTCGTTACTTATGTGCTTTGCTATTTCCTAGCTGTTCTGCAACTGTGAATATCACAGAACAAAAACATGTGTGTTACACGTCATCGTCTAAGTGGCCTCATTTTTAGGTGTATTGGCAAGAACACCGCCTTTTTGTCCTCTATGATGACAGGATGTAACACTGGAATGTCCTACCCCAACGATTCCTGCTATCTTCTATACAATTATCAGGCATTCAGGGCATTACTTTGATCTTACAGGGATTTGTAAATCTTGGCCATGGAAATTACATGGGACTGACACTGGGATGGACTGGTGAGGGTCTCTGGTACCCATCAAAGTTCATCTTATGTGACTGCCTGCTCAGGTACTGGGAAAAGCATTATCTTTTGGCCTTGGGAATTTTGCCTCATATAATCTGTTACAGTAAAAACCAGAAAGGCAAAATCCATCCTAAGGATGATGATAGCCTATTGTGAGATTAAAAAAGGGCAATGTAAGGACAACATGTACACATTAATTGGATTCTTCCTTGTCTCCCCATCTGTTTGATTTGATTCAGTCCAATGAAAAGGACAGGTGTGGGGTGAGAGTAGGAGACCCAAGTTATAGGGAGAAAGTGTCTCAGTAGATTGTCTCTTCATTGTCAGGCCCCGAGTAGGTAGAACTGATAAAGGTGAACACTGTAAGCCCTAGAAGAAGTCTCCTTCATAGACACGGAGTACTAGAACATGCCGATCACTAGCTCTTCCATAGAAATCTCAGAATATTAATCTAAAAAGAACTGTATTATTTCCTTATAATCATGAAGTGAGTGGTGTGACTTACCCAAAGTCACACAAGTAATCAGGAACAGAGCCGAGATCATGACTGCAACCTCATGGCTCTGAGTTCCAAATATAACCCTATTAAACTGCTGACCTTAACCTTCCCATTCCCCATGCCTTAACAATGAGAAAAGCTGCTACAGTGAGAAGCCTGCATGCTGCAGTGAGAGAGTAGCCCCTGCCCTCTACAATTAGAGAAAGCCTGTGCACGCAGTGAAGACCCAGGACAGCCAAAAATAAATACATAAACAAAAGAAAAAAATACATATATATAATTTAAAAATTGAAAATGAAAGACCTGCTGGTACCCCACTCTTACCATGAGTTGGCTTCTGCTTACCTTCTGAGCTTCTTGTCTACCCCTTTCTCCTTGGCCATCACACTCAAGACTTACTAGAGTTCCCAGAAAACCATCCTATTCTCTTCCCATTCCTACCCTCCACTCTACCCCTGGCCTTTATACTTCATTCCTTCTCACTGAAATGTCCTTTACCCCTCCTGGCAATGTCTGAATTCCTATTCTTCCTTAAGTCAGTAACCTGATTCCCCGATTTCAAGCCTCCCAGGATCTCTACTTCACAACTGGCTGTGGCTCTTGTCAGTGTATTGCAATGAGTGCTCACAAGTCTTTCTCATTTACTGGAACAAGAGCCCTGGACAGAGGGGCCTTTATCTCAGCAACAAGTTGCTCTATAAATATTTACTGAAGGAATGAACAGATAACTCACCTCCCTTGGAAATCTTGGCATTATCTGGAGGAATGGAAATCTACCATTTCTATTTCCAAAAAATGGAAATCTGCTTTATGAGTATCATCATTGTTCATTTGGTTTATTCTTTAAGCTTATAAAGTCTCCAGAACTCTAGGTTCAGATTAGAAATCTATTATAAGCCAATATCCCTCTGAGCTGGTCTCCTCATGAGAAAGTTTCTCAGGATAGTAAACCCTAAGATTTCTAGGAAATGTCTGTCTTTTTGCCTTAAAATGACCTTAATTCATAAGACTAAATACCTTATGACATCAAGGTACTATGTTTTGCTTTTTTTGCAAAACAGCTTTCTAAGTGCATTCATATGAACTTCACGGTAACCCTCTGGGGCTGGTAGGGTGATATTGGTTTTCCTCAGTATAGATGAGAAAACCCAGGCTGAGAGACAGTAAGGCACTTGCTCAAGGTCACACAACAGAGCTGAGACTAGAACTCAGTTTAGCTTCTTTTGTACAATACTATGACCTTAATAATGAGCTGCCTAGAACCACAGATCTTGGTATCTAGTGAGAAAGTTCCAGGACCTTCCTGGGGCTGAGAGTGCATAGAATATACATGCATGTGCACATTCGGGTGCCTGACCTGGTGTTGAGTGGGCAGGCCTACCGTGGTGTTGGCCTGCCCTCTCACTTCTACCAGAGGGGGTCTGCAGCGCTGGGCCTATGGTCTGGCCCTTGCACGCTGCTCTCCTGAGCAGGTGACCCTTCTTACATGCAAAGAAGTGTATTTGATAGATACTTGGTGCCTCAGACAGTAAAGAATCTGCCTGCAATGCAGGAGATCCAGGTTCAATCCCTGGGTCAGGAAGATCCTTTGGAAAAGGGAATGGCAACCCACTCCAGGATCCTTGCCTGGAGAATCCCATGGACAGAGGAACCTGGCAGGCTACAGTCCATGGGGTCACAAAGAGTCAGAAATGACTGAGCGACTAACACTCTAACTTACAGAAAGACAATGTTATTCACTTCACATAACCTAATATAAAACACAGATTTCACATCAGTTATCAGACTTTTAGGAATGCTGGCTTCATTTCTTTTTTTCCCTTTACCTACCATTTAATTAGAATTGAGCACAGAAAGTTGAATAAGGAAAACCAAGTCCTTCCTCAAGGAGCTCCTGCTGGCGGTCTGTTCCATCGCTGCCTTTGCTACTGGAGCCACATGCTATGACCTCCCAGCAAAAATGACTGAGCAACTAACACTCTAACTTACAGAAAGACAATGTTATTCACTTCACATAACCTAATATAAAACACAGATTTCACATCAGTTATCAGACTTTTAGGAATGCTGGCTTCATTTCTTTTTTTCCCTTTACCTACCATTTAATTAGAATTGAGCACAGAAAGTTGAATAAGGAAAACCAAGTCCTTCCTCAAGGAGCTCCCGCTGGCGGTCTGTTCCATCGCTGCCTTTGCTACTGGAGCCACATGCTATGACCTCCCAGCAATCCACCACTTAGAGTCATCTCCAAAGTTGAGAGCACACACTCCAAGCATGGGGCAAGATAATCCACTGGGTGAGAAAGAGGAGAAAGTTAAGACTTCTATTCTGTTTGGTTCATCTCAGTCTTTCCTAATTTTTATTTTGGGTGTTTTATAACACATATTAATTCAGAAGTACACATAATACACACAAATGTGTATATTTATATATATTATGTCCTCAATTTTATTTTTATTTTACTGATAGGAATTTCTGATAATAAAGTTTGCAAACTGCTGCTTTAGAACAAGGAAAGGTATTCTTTGAGGCAGAAACAATGTCTCTTTTTAAAAATTATGTTCTCTACTCTGAAAGCTGTGAGCTCCTCACAATGGCCGTGGCTATAGGGCCTTATCTCTTGGCTGACCTGATTGCCTTACGAAGCCCAGAAACACAGGGCACACACTTTCTCCTCCTCCCAGGATGCCTCACCGGCTTCATCATCACCTTGGACATTTGGGAGGAGCTGGAAAGCCAGGAGAAAGGTGGGGGTGAGGGAACAGTCTCTGTTCAGCTTTGCTGTCTCTTCCTCAGACGGTGGCTTGTCCAGGAAGAGCTGGCGCATTACTCCACGCCCATCCCTGCATGCTTTCTTTCCCAGATCCTGTGAATTTTTTGTTCCTCATTCTCTACCAAATAAACCAGAACAGTGAGACTCGGCCTGAAATCACAGGCTCCTGAAATCACATGACCCTACTTGTTCATGTTAAAACTGCAAGGAAACCACCAGTGCAGATAATCCCTATTTGATTGGAAAAGAGGGACAGAGCCTGTGACAGACCTCAGAAGATTTCCTAAGAATATCTTCCCTGACCATGAAAGCTTTTTAAGATTAACTTGGCAGGCACAGCTATGTTCTGGGAGGATTCCACCTCAGTCTAGGGACCAAAGCCTTGGGCGACGAGTCATCTTGGCCCTGTTCTCCATAAGCAGTATTCTTTGGTGGCCCAGGGAGTTGAAGTTGAAGCTGCCCCTGGCAACTGAGCATTCAGTTGAGCCTATTCCCTTCCTTCATCAGTGTTTGAAAGCTCTGTCCCATTTTAGCAAGATGTGCCTCAAGTTTCGCAGTCTAAAAAGTGTTTTTCACGTACTTCAATAGTGTATCTAACCTTTTTTGTCTATGTACAAAAAAGGCTAGGTACAGTATTTAGACATGAATTTCCAATTAAGAAACAAATAATAATCCTTAATAGCACTAAAAAATACTACCAGAGTATTAGTTCTTTCCTCTTTGAATATTTATTTTTGGCTGCACTCGTCTTCACTGCTACGAGAGGGCTTTCTCCACTTGTGGTGAGTGGGACGACTCTCTAGCTGCACAGGCTTCTTGTTGTGGGGGCCTCTTTTGTTACGCAGCACGGGCTCCATGGCACGCAGGCTTCAGTGGTTGTGGCTCATGGGCTCCAGAGTGCAGGCTCACTAGGGTAGTGCTTGGGCTTAGCTGTTCTGCAGCATGTGGGATCTTCCTGGACCAGGGACTGAACCAGTGATCCTTGCACTGCAAGGTGGATTCTTAACCACTGGACCACCAGGGAAGCCCTCCTCTCCTCTTTTAAAAGCATGTATTTTCTGTTTTCATTTGCATGCATGTCTGAGAACAAACAGTTAAGCTCAGTAGAGTTATGAACATCTTCTTCCCACCCTCTGTATTCTCAAATCATTTGGGAACTTTGGACACTTGCTTGGTTCAAAGGTTTACCCCTCTCAGGAACACCCGTGCTGAAGTGAGGGAAGAGAAATAAGTGGTTCAGTGTGAACAGCAGGAGTCTCTTAAGTGACTATCCCACAGAAGACTGGTTCTTTCTTCAAGATAAGTGAAGGCTTCTCATTCCTATCTATGGATGCAGGAACTGAGTGAGGCTCCACTTCTATTACTAATGGTGATAACAATACAGTAGCTTCACTTGCATAGCACTGACTCCAAGTCTACACTCTGCTAAGTGCTTCATGTAGATTAATCTGTTTAACTCTCAAAGTTCTGCTTCTATTATCCCCACTTTCAGATGATGACACTAAACCACTTAGAGGTAATTTGCCTGAGATCACACAGCCACCGAATGACTGGACTCACACCCTAGGAGTCTGGCCTCAGAATCTTTTCAGAGATTTGTCCTAACACCAGATTTCAGGCTCTCCTCTACCCCACCCCTGCCATCCCACCCGAAGTCAAATACACTTTCCTCTGGAGCAACTCACTCCAGTATTCTTGCCTGGAGAATCCCCAGGGACCGAGAAGCCTAGCAGGGTACAGTCCACAGGGTTGCAAAGAGTCAGACACAACTGAGTAATTAAACAAACATTTGTAGTAAAACTCTGCATTCCCTGACTTGACTTTTCACATCTTGAGTTACTTATTTAAAGAGCTGGTTCTAACTTCACTCTGAGGTTGAAGGTTGGAAATTCTGTTTCTGTTTTGATATCACAGCCAGTGCACTTGGAGATATTGTCTTCCAGACTAGTTTTTTGGGACATCATTTTGCTGGTCCACTTCTGAATGTGGCATTTACAAGCAAAAGAATTCATCTAAGAAACACCCCAGGGAGCAGATTCAGAAACTGGGCTGGACAGGAAGCACCAGAAAAGGCCTGTGTTACAGTTTGCCCTGGAGAGGGAAATCACTCTACCTTTAAAGGCTTCTTACGAGACAGCGAGCAACTCTGCACACAACTCCTCAGCTTGGACAACCCCTTTCCCTGGCAGCAAGTTCCTTTTCCTAATCTAAACCTTTAAAACTACAGCTTAAAAATAAACTTCCTGGAGAAGGGAATGGTAACACACTCCAGGATTCTTCCCTGGAGAATCCCATGGACAGAGGAGCCTGGTGGGCTACACAGTCCATGGGGCGCAGACAGTTAGACACGACTGAGTGACTAAGCACGCACACACAGATGCCTGCTATGTGACAGACATTTGAGGGTTTACCTGCATTATCTCATTGTATCCCTCATCAAACCCATGAGGGAAGTGCTGTTATTATCCTTCATTTTTAGATGAGGAAGCTAAGAATAGATAAAGTAACTTTCCCAAAGTCAAACAACTAGTTAGTGGCAGAGCCTAGATAGGAATGCAGACGAACCCTCACCAAGGACCAGTTTGGAAACTATAATGGGCTGCCTGCCCACTGAGGCTCCATTTCCTGTGCACAGGACACTGTGCAGAGAGGTCTGTTCGCCGGCATCTGGATCATAGGATTAGATGCCTGTTATTGCATTGCTTCTGCCTTTTTTTTTTTTTTAAACAGATAATTAGCTTTAAAAAGCTCTCAAGTTCAATGACCATTGAATGTAGGAGGTGACTAATTGTGGCTGGGGATACTTTGAAGGGCATGTACATAATCACGGACTGGAATGGATGATGAAAGGCCACTGTGGTCTCCCCTGCTGTGAGGCAGAGGTCCTTGTAGCCAGATGGCCCTATTCTGGGCCTGACTCCCTGCGGTCCTGCTTTCCTGTGTTTTCATAACCCTTGGTGCTCACCTGGTACCTCTGACAACTTGCACGCTCCTCTGCAGCTTCCCATTCTCCAGTGAGATGTGCAGGATGAAGCATCATGCCGAGGACCTAGACCTAAGGTGCACTTACCTGTGCATTCTGAGAGGCAGGCCTTGCTTTCTAACAATCTAACAAAATGCTTTGGGACTTCAAACTTTCCCAACCTCTGATCATCCTAGTAGAAACATCATTGCTCTTCTAATAGAGAACTAATTTGTGTGAAGACACTGGGAATCATGTTGTTAGAAGTAACTAACATGCTGAGTAGCATTTCTTCATGACTATTAAAGTGAATTTACACAAATATAGTTATATACATACCTTGACTGGGATGGAACTTGTTCAATAAATATAATATGAAGAATTATGGTGGGCCCCGATCTTTTACAAATTTTGCTTTTAAAAAATGCTGCACCTGGAATATAGCCAATATTTTATAACAACTTTAAATGGATACACTCTATGAAAGTCTTGAATCACTAATCACTCCTGAAACTAATATTGTAATCAGCTATATCTCAAAATAAAAAAGGCTGTACTTGATGTTGTCCCCTTCCACATTCCTGCTCTTTACCCTGCAGTTAGAATAATCTTTCTGAACCACCAACCTGGTCACGTCATGCCTATCCAATTGTCCCCATTACTGTCATGTGACAGGGAGGTCTTTAAAAAAAAAATTAACTAATTACTGGCCATGCAGTGTGGCTTGTGGGATTTTGCAGCTTGTGGGATTCAGTTCCCTTACTAGGAATTGAACCCAGGGCTTTGGCAGTGAGAGCAAGGAATCCTAACCACTGGCTCACCAGGGAATTGCAGATAGTGCAGTCTGACTTGCCCAAACCCCCTTCCCCAGCATTCTGTTCTTTGCCCAACCTCTCTCATTTCCCCTCACATCCTACTCTTTAGCTGGTTTTCTCTTCTGCTTCCTCTAACCTCCAAGTCTCACACAAGCCCTTCTCTCTGCCCATAACAAGCTCTCCTTTACCCTCCCCCAGAACACACACTTCTCTGCCTAATTCCGATTCACCTTTCCCTGACCCTCCTTCAAGCCTCCATCCCCATTAAGCCAGGTGAGGGGCCTGCAATGCACTTCCCTATCTCAGGCCTTCTTCATACTTACATGTTTAAGTGGTCTCTTCCTTAAGCAGCTCTGTGAGGGCAGAAAACGGGTCTGTCTTATTCATATTGCTGCATATTGAGTGTGGCATAGAGTGGGACTCAACAAATATTTACTGAATGAATAAATGCATCAGCGACATCTCCAAGATCTATCAAAATGCTTTTATCAGAACTTCAAAGAGGATCATTCAAAAACTCCTAATGCCTGAATCAGGCTGCTGTCGAGAGGTTTAAACTAGATCCTTATGTACATGGGCTTCCCTGGTAGCTCAGGTGGTAAAGAATCTACCTGCAGTGCAGGAGACTTGAGTTCAATCCCTGGGTGGGGAAGATCCCCTGGAGAAGGAAATGGCAAACCACTCCAGTATCCCTGCCTGGAAAATCCCATGAACAGAGGAGCCTGGCAGGCTGCAGTCCATGGGGTCACAAAGAGTTGGGCATGACTGAGGGGGTAACACTTCACTTCACATACATATATTCATACACATCCCCTTAGCCATAGTCCTCAATTTGACTCAGAGGAGACAGCTATGCTGTCACCAGGAAGCCTTCCAACAAAGTGGGCCATCACTCTTCCTGCAAACTCTGAACCACACTATTAAGGTAATCCTAAACCCTACCTAGGAGGTCTCAGAACGGACTATCCTGGGTCAATCTGATCATCAAAAATGTCAAACATGTTCAAAATAAAACTGAAGCTAATATGCTCGCTTCCTTTAACCAGGGACTGAGAAGCACTTCTTTGGCATGGGTTTTGTTTTGGATTTTGATCCTGGAATCAGTTTTCTGTTGATTATAGCATGCAAAACATGCCAATATTTTACACAGACGTATGTTCCATAACTGATTCCATTAATGCTGTGGTTTTCAAATCTCACTTTGTCTCTCACCCCTACTCCTACCCCCAGAGATATTTGGCAAGGGCTGGAGTCATCACTGTTTGTCACAGTTTGGAAGGGACACTCCTCGCATCTGGTGGGGAGAGGTAAGGGAGGCTGCTAGGCCTCCTAGGATGCACAGGTGCCCCCATGACAAGAATGAGCTCATCCACAGTGTCAACAGTGCTGGTGCCGAGGAACCCTGAGTTGCAGTGACACTCTGCAGACACCTTGGCACACAAGAACTGGGCCCTCTTTATCTATGTGGGGCTCTTCATGAAGTATGGAAACAAAGCAGAAAAGAATAAGTTAAAAATGCAGTAAGAAAGCTGTGGATCTTCCCCTGCCTGTGATTTAGAGATTAAGATGCCAGCTTGCCTCTAAAGTAGAATTATGCAGTTTGGGGAAGCTTCCTGGGTAGATCCCAATCCTGAATCAATGAATCTCCTATGGAAATCTCATAAAACAAGGCATTTTGTGTGCAACTGAACAGACTCTTGAGTGGGAAAAGGAGTTTTGGTGAATTCAAAACCAATTTGTTTTTCACACTGAAAATGTTCAGGTCATTTTCTTTTTCTAATAATATAACCATTTGGACAAAAATATCCATCTGATAAGCAGGTGAAATGTAAATTGCTACTCTTCTTCACAGACAATCCAGTATATTTATACTTAATCCATAAAGGCATGATGTTACAAAACACATTTGTATATTGTGAAGCCATCTGGCATCAAATTTTCCAATTTATAGACAACTTTGTATTTAAATAACAAATTATTAAATCAACCATTTTTTCTGGCTTATAAAAGGTCACTGAGGTACACACACAGTGTGTATAAAAGCAGATAAGGCTAATAATACATATTTACAGTAGATACAAATTAATCTTTCATATTTGAAGATAATGCTTTTTATATATTTTTTCTATATCAGACTCCCCACTGTTAGTAGGTTTTCCCATGCTTGAGTTGTTTATTGCTTTTTGGCTCACTGATTTAATATTCACTTCTGGGTTGTTTACACATATGAATTACTAATATTCTTATCTCTTTGGCTAATGCAAATGTGATAGAATGAATGAAAGAAAAAGATAAATGATAATTCAACATTACAGTTCTGGTTGGTTAATAGTATTTGTTCATGGTCCCCAAATGAGTCAAGTAATGCGTCACTCATTTTATATATGACAATGAGAAGTTTTGAGTCTCACATTACATCATTTGGGCAAAAATGGGCAAAGTAAACAAGATATCAGAGTTTTGGTAAGGTCTAAAATCTTGGCTTTCTTTTCAGAAAGAGTAATGTCATCAGCATGTTAAGCATCTTAGATTTAAAAATCTCAGTGCAAAACCACTTGTGATTTACAAGGGAACTTTGCAAACTGAATGGAAGATTTCCAAAGTTAACTACAATATGTTATCATGGTCTGAAACAAAAAAGAATCATCTCATGGGATAAGTCAGCTGAGAATCTTCATAAACCTTACAGAAAGCAGAAAAACCACTCTCCACTCAACTCAAAATTCTGCAGTGTTATGTTCAAAAAAGAAGCTTGTTTAACTTAAAAAACAGACACAGCAAATAACTCAAAGCTAGGGTTCAAATAAAAGACTAAAAGTGGCCCATGACATCACAAGGGATGGATATTCTTCTCAAAGAATTCACATGCACAATAAGACTGAAAAGTACAAGCCAAAAAGGCTCCTTTAAATAAACAGAAGCCCTGACTGCTTTTAATACTACAAGCAAGACAAATTGAACAAGAGCTGCTCAGTTAGACTGCACTCATTTGAAATAATCTTAAACACCACTTAAAGGTACAGTTCATTCTTCTTGTGCATCCTAAGACTGTAAAAGGGCACAAAATAAAATTAGATTTCCTTTTCCAAGAGGGGCTATATGTTTTTTAAATGAGCAAAAATTTTTCATTCTGTTTCCATTCTCCGACTTGTTGAAAAAAATTTATTCTAGGGAATAAAAAAAAATGTAATAATGTAGAGGGCTAGCCTTCATTTTTTAAAAAAAATGAATAGGCTTTAATACAAAGAGAAAGAAATGGCTCTATGGGCAAAATTCAAGTATGAGTGACCAGTTTTTTAATTGTAAAGTAGGTGCAACATTTAAAAAGAAATGTTACAGCACTGCATGACTTGTAATGCTAACAATATTTACATTAACTGCTTACATGAAACCATGGAACTATAGAAGAGAGAGAGAGAAAAAAAAAACCATGTAGACTGAAACAATACCTAGAACTCACAACCAGCAGTGAGCAACCAGTGAAATCATGGGCACAGACACACTTTACATGATCTACTGATGCAAAGTATACCTGCTGGGGGAAAGCACAAACCTAATTAGCTCAAAAATACCCAAAAGAAGGCTTGGTAGACACAAACTTAGTCTGAAGAGAAGAAACTAAAGGCTAAAAATACTTCCAGACATCAACACACACAAACATCCACATATACGTAGACATACCCAATACACACACACGCACATGCTCTGAATCTGTAAATAAAAACACCTGTGTAGACAAAACAAGAAAAAAAGCAGGTTGGTGCAAAAAAAAAAAAAAGGGAGGGACATTAATAGTTTACACATACCAAACACATCAACTTATAACAAAAATATGTCAACTAAAGTACACAGATGACTTCAGGGGACTGTGGGAAAGACCAAACAGGCAATCCCACTATTACATCAAAGACAACTCAACCTACCCCTAGGAGGAAGGGTTCCTGCCTCCGGGCCCTGAAGCCCAGTGTAGCCAGCTGCATTCTGTCAGGCTTGGAGGTAGGAGTGAGGGTGGAAATGGAAAGGACAGAGAGACACAGGAGACCTGGGGAAGAACTAAGAGCTGTTGCTATCAAGTGAGCCTCGTGGAGTGCTCTGTGCTGTGGCCCCGAGAAATCAAATGGAGGAATGTCCTTGGTCTCCTTTTTCCTGAGTGACTGGAACTCTGCTACATCATGGGATGGAGGAGTTGCAGGGGTGGATGAGAGAAGAGGAGAGGGAGGTGGTGGACATCAGGGATTCAGAGTCTGCCACTGGAGGGCCTCCCAGTGGCTGGAGCATTAGGCAGTTGAATGAACCCCAAGCTAGGGGAAGAGACGGGGTGTGGGGAGGCGGGGGTGCCTGAAACTTGGCTCCATTGCCTGGGAGATAGGGTTACACCGCCACCACAAAAAAAAAAAAAAGAAGAAAATGTGAAAAAAGACAGAAAATTATGTTGTGCTACATTTCTTATTAATAACCTTGTACTTTACAATGGCTCACAGTTTTAGGTTTTGTATACTTGCAATGTAGTATTTTCTCTCTACATTTGTTTCACATTTTTTTACTTAATATAATATAAATAATTTGGTTAATAGATTCAACCTGCACATTTCAGCCACATTAATATATATAAGAATCTGTTAATGGTATAAATAATTCTTTAAATAAAATAAATCTGATATGTTACATAATACTGATAAAAAATTACCATTACTAATAATTTTGTAAGCCACCTTAACTTCTGGTATAAGTAATACTGATGAATGGATATGAAACTTGGTTTGATGATTTGCATTTACTTTTGCTACTACAGAAAAACTGAATTATAATCAACCTTACCTCTGATAAAGGTTTCAAAGTGGGGGTTTGTCTCCAGGTATGGAAACAGAAAGTTTTATCTTGTCAGGTACTGTTTGCAAAAAAACCTCAACTCTGAGCGTCCATGGTGGTGCAGCATAAGTTTTCTAGTTCAACAGGTGGCTATCAAATGTTAACTACAGAAATGACTGAGTAAAATATCCCATCTAAGATTTTTTTTATAAAACCTATTCTACTTTAAAACTTAGGTAAAAAAAATATGCAACAAATGGTTGCAGTTTTTGAATTCTTAATTTAGATCTGTGAGCCCTCGTCCCTTTAGAAATCTGCAAGGTTTCAATTTCCTAGACACCCAAAATCAAGTCCAGTGCTTCCAGGCAAGGTTCATTCCAAACAGACAATATAAATGGACACTCGGTGGTGTGCAGTGTATGTCATAATTCAGGTAATACATCATCATGCCTTTTCTCTGCTGTTAAATACAAAAACAGCATCTTTTACATTATCATAGAAAAGCATTTAGGTTGTATTTTTATTTATCACTTTACACTTGTAGTCTCTGGTAGGTGTACTCCATAGAAACCAAAGAATTTTGTACACTATTTCTTTGTACATAAAAGATAAAGTGTGCATTAGGTACGCTTGTACATGACAATATTGTACAATATTTACATTTCTGATGTCACCATGAAATTCTGTATTTTCTATATACAACATTGAAAATCTTCAGAAACATTTGGACTATTTCTTATAATCACAATTTTAGTATTATAGAAAAAGAGTTTCTCAGTAATCTCTTGACCATTTACCACTCTCATCATTCAGGGATTCTGATTGGTTTTCCAGCATTCTTTATCCTTCCTGATCAAAAAAATATTGTATCACTGTTTCTTTTAGCACCCTGTGGTGGTGGTAACTATCTTCCATAGAATAAATATTGATATAACGGTGGCTATATCAATACTTATCTACAGACATATCTGTGCACATTCCTTTAATAAACACTGCACATTGGTGGAGTAGTCCCTGTTATCTGGAGATCTTCCTCCTCTTGGGTTTGGGGGGTCTCATCTGTCTGTCTCCCTGTGGGATTTGGTGAACCTGGAAATAAAGAGGTAGGGAAAAAACAACAACAACAGAGATTGAAATCACAAACACCATAGGATTTCTGACAAAGAAATAGGGTAGGCAGCAGAGTCTGGCTTTCATTTTCAATCACAGCTATCTTGAGGCATTTAACACTTTTACAAGACTCAGATCTCAGTGTGCCTACGGCCACTACAGAGGATAAGGAATCTTGGAAACTGACAAGCAGAGCAACATTCTGTGGCTCTCCCAACAGTGGAATATAGAAGAGGAACTGGAAAAAAATCAAAGTGAGAGAGGGGATGTGCAGTTGCCACCCCTGCGGTCCATTGAAGATGAAAATAAGACCTTTCTCATCAGAGATTCCTGGATCACTAACTTCACTGGGGTTCTGGAAAAGTTGATAAATGTATACTAAACATTTTCTTCTTTATTTCATCACTGTACTTATTTTATAACTACTAAGAAGGGTCAAAGAAGATAAGAACATGCACACAGCTCAGCCCAAGGAGGTTTACTTATGAGAAGAATAAGAATGGAAAACAGAATACACTACCATCTGTTGGCAAATCTAAGCTTGTGTAGTCTGAGAAGAGCAATGCATACAACTCATCTTTATACACTAACAGGGAAGCTAGCAGCATTTAGGGCTGTGTATCAGACTGAGCAGAGGTGGACGAATAGCAGAATTTGATTCCCAGGTATCAGACAGCAGGTCTGGTTTTAGGGGCAGAAGACAGGTGCTAGGGAGGTGGTCAGGTGTCCCACACTGTATTGTGGTTGTTGTGGTACTGATAGAAGGGGACAAGGTCAAGATCCGGGAGAGGCAGGATGTGCCCAAGGCAGTGGCATGCTAAGTCACTTCAGTCATGTCCAACTCTGTGCAACGCCACAGACGGCAGCCCACCAGGCTCCCCTGTCCCTGGGATTCTCCAGGCAAGAACACTGAAGTGGGTTGCCATTTCCTTCTCCAATGCATGAAACTGAAAAGTGAAAGTGAAGCTGCTCAGTCCTGTCCAACCCTCAGCAACCCCATGGACTGCAGCCTTCCATGCTCCCCTGTCCATGGGATTTTCCAGGCAAGAGTACTGGAGTGGGGTGCCATTGCCTTCTCCGAGGCAGTGGTATAGTACACGCTTAATAACCAGTTCCCCGCGGAGGAACATAAGCCCATTGTAGTGTATGCCAATCTCTGTGGTACAAATGTTTTTACCATGGTCAATTTCAAGCTACCAATGTGATGTCACAGAACTCAGGCTTAGGAAGAGATGGCCACAGTCAACTCTGACTGTGTTGGCTCAAGTTGGCTCAACTGCATGTTGTAAAGACCACTGCTATTCAGAATCAAATACAGAAAACTATTTTTTAAAGATTTTTTAAAATGTGGACCATTTTTAAAGTATTTATTGAATTTGTTACAATATTGCTTTTGTTTTATGTTTTCATTCTTTGGCTGTGATGCATGTGGGATCTTCACTCCCTGACAAAGAATCAGACCCACACTCCCCTCCATTGGAAGGCAAAGTCTTAACCTCTGGACTAGTAGGGAAATCCCAAGAAAACTTTTAAAGTATTACACTTAAAAAATAACACCAATGAGTTTCTCACAGTGCCTTATCCTTGTAACTGCTCCATATACGTTCTTTAAAACCACTAGTCTCTGATAAAGAGTCTACTGAAACCTTTTATAAATTGAGGGAAGAAGCCTTTATTCAAAGTTGCAAATTAGTATCCTGTGGACTAAATGCAGCCTAGAAAGGGATTGTGTTTAGCCCTATGGTGTTTTAATATTTTAAAAATAGCTGGCAACACTAAAGAATGAGAAATTTTACTTTCAGACTTGCAGTATTTCATGAAAAAATGGGAAGATCTTGCAACACTGGCACAGTTCCCCACACGGCTTGAGCTCGCTGCAGCATGGAAGCAAAAGCTCCTTCTAGAGGGAACACAGCCTTCAGGTTGCCACGGCCTCCATCACTCCTGACTGCTTGCTGGCAACAAAGGCCAAAGATCTTGAGAGAGAGATTAGCGAGATGCCTGCCAAACACATTCCTCTTCTTCCTGAGCAGGCATGGTGTACAATACTTTTACCAGCCCCCTTGAATAAGAAGGCCACATGACTGGGTCAAACCAGTGGAAAGTCAGCAGAACAGATGAACTTCCCAGTCTGGCCCATTACGCCTTATCCTGCCATCCTCTGGGTACATGGTCTTCTCTCCCGCTGCTGGGCTGGATACTAAGGATGTGATGGAGCACTCTGAGACCCTAGGGAATGGGGGACACAGATACAGAAATAACCTGAGCCCCTGAATGACTGTGTGAAGCAAGACTTCCTCAACCAGAATGAGACCCAAGTCAGGAACAGCCTTTTTAAGGCATTAAGCCTCTAAGACTGAGAATTGGTACGTAGTCTACCTTGACCAGGGCATCTTGGTTGGCATTTCTTAATCTACTAAAATCACTGTTTCACTCAAACCTGATTCCCTGTATTTAATGATACTATTTCCCTAGCCCTAAAAGGTGTTTCAGGGGCTTCCCTGGTGGCTCAGATGGTAAAGAATCTGCCTGCAATGCAGGAGACCTGGGTTTGATCCCTGGGTTGGGAAGATCCCTGGAGAAGGCAATGGCAATCTACTCCAGTATCTTGCCTGGAGAATTCCAAGAACAGAGGAGCCTGGTTGGTTATAGTCCATGAGGTTACAAAGAGTAGGACACGAATGAGTGACTAATGCACACACACAGAAAGTCTCTGCTCCAGACTTTTCCTATTATTCTATCAGTAAATTAAACATTTCAGGGCCTCAGTTTACCTGTCTTTGAAATGATGCTTGGATTACAAAATCTTGTACCAATCCCGATACACTATGAATGTGTAAAAACCTATATCTGTCATTCAGTAGCTATTCAATGGCTTGTTAGGATTCAGATAACCTTGTTAACACAATAACAACTAAAAGAAATCACCCTTTCATTGCTGAGTAGCTTTGGATAATTCACATTTTCTAGAAATTATCAAAATTATAGTTTGAGTGTTTATGTTAGCCAATATGTAAATTAGACAATGATGATTAAACTCACATTCAACACCATTACATGCAACATTCAATAAAAATGTAAAGAAAAAGCAGACACTTTAAAACCAGAGGTTATAGCATTAAACATCAATAATTTAACAACAGGATTTGGGGCCAAATATTTAATATTTTTACGTAATAGCAGAAAGGAAATGAAATGACTGTATACTCTTGATCTTGACCCTATGTTCAATTTCCCTTCTTGTTCTATGGTAGAGTAAAATTTATATTATTGAATACGTAGGCAACACTAATAATCACTGCTATTCTCAGAGTCAAACGCAAAAGCTATGATTTTAACTTCAATGTTTTGCTGTGCACATTTTAAAAGTATTTTATGTGAGGAAAAAAGTTACTTACCTCAGAAAAAATACATAGTTAATACCACTAGGTTATTTTTTCTTAAGTTATTTTTAATTTTTTTTGATACCAGTCTTTTTTGAGCCCAGTAATTTAGTATTGCTACGTGAGTTGCCTTACAATATTTAAGAGACTTTACTAAAAAGTGTATACAATTTATTTTCAAAGAAACACAATATAATGGAAAAATAAATTAACTTACAGTCCCAGACATTTTGTCCAGTTCACTCATGGCCTCATGAATAGCAGCTTCTAAATGGTTATTTAGCTTTCCACTTCTGGAATTAATGAAAACAACACAGCAGATTAAAAAATTAAAGAAACAAAAATCTCAATTTAATTCCCTAATCAGAAAACAGAAGTACCAATTCCATGAGAGAAAGTCAATTTATATTCACATTTGGACAATTCTGATGACATAACACTCTGGGCTTCTCATGACTGAACACCAATCAATGATATGGTCACATAACTACAGGAAAAAAAATTGAACAGATGATTAGGGAAAGTGGATTCTTTCCCCTTCCACATGTTTCTTCGACCGTCTGATGATTTTGCAAGGAAGCTGGGCAACGGGTCTCTGTTTCCACAGACAGCTTGTGCTCTTAGATTTCAGCCTGCTCCGCACTGCCTTTTGTTCTGGCTTGTCTTAGGCTGTGTGTCTGGAGGAAGGGCTCTGAACTGCAGGCTCTGGCCACTAGGGAGCTCCCTCTGCCCTCTCTGGAACATCCTGGCTTCAGGAGTTCAGCAAATGAAGGCTGAAATCCTGGTGCACTTTCATTACAGGTGGGAAACAGCTTAACTTGCCACACCTGAGGCTCTGCCACATTTCCCCGCCCTCGCCTCCCCAAAACCAAAATGACAAAACTATTTGAGAAGATAAAGAATGATGGTCTCAGAATGTCTATCATTTGTCTGACCTTTTCTCTCTACTCAGTATACTAGGCTTCCCTGGTGGCTCAGATGGTAAAGTGTCTATCTGCAATGCAGGAGACCCAGGTTTGATCCCTGGGTTGGGAAGATACCCTGGAGAAGGAAATGGCAGCCCATTCCAGTACTCTTGCCTGGAAAAGTCCATGGACAGAGGAGTCTGGTAGGCTACAGTCCATGGGGCTGCAAAGAGTCTGACATGACTGAGCAACTTCACTTTCACTTTTCACTTTCAGCATACCACTACAGATATTTAACACACGGAGCATCTGCCAAGACCGAAACGTTTAACTAGGAAGCTACTGAACTAATTACTAAAACAAGGCAAATCCACACTATCTACCTCTAGGAATTATGTCAACTCTAACTTTTCCTTCTTGATGCATAAAAAGAATTACCCAATTATTCTGAGTACTACGGTGGTTTATTTCATTTATCTCATCCCAATGACTACTAGAAAAGGTGTAGAGGTAAATGGCTTTCCAAGAGTTAAGTCCTAGCCCAGCATTTACATGGAGATTGGAAATTTGCAGAAGAA
The DNA here is from genome assembly GCA_006408675.1 of Madoqua kirkii. Lineage (NCBI taxonomy): Eukaryota > Metazoa > Chordata > Mammalia > Artiodactyla > Bovidae > Madoqua > Madoqua kirkii. The sequence continues at coordinate 4,124 of SJYC01007822.1, read as the reverse complement.
GTTGGCTCATAGTCCCATTTAGTTTGGCTCACATTGTGTTTAAAAACACATTTGAACTTAAGTGGAATGCTTCTAGAAGAGGCCTTTGGGTTTACCACAGTCCTCACCAAGTTTTACCCTCATACAACAGGACTGGACAATTCACGCATTTAGTTTCTGTATACAATCGTGAGTAGTATACTGCTAGGTATATACACTGTGGATGCTCCATATGGTGTCTAAATAAAAATGTGTCCAAAGCTAAAACAACGGCTCTGTGTTCTGGGAAACTTATATGCACTTAAGTCAGTTTAACTGAAAGAAAAGATTGTAACTGAACTATAAGAGCAATGCAGCATCAACCTTACCTTTTGTTGGCCTGAAAGCTAGCCTACAGCTTATATATTCTTCCCACTTTAAAAATGTAAACAATGCAGAAAAGTGCATAGAATAAGTTATCAACCCCTATAAACCTATTTCCAAAATAAACTGCTAATAAATTACATATTTCTTTTAAATCTTTCATTAAAAATTCAAAGTTCTCATTTGATATCAACTCCTAGTCTAATTCTCTCCCACCCTCCTCCCCAAAGGCAACTGTGTTGTGTATTCCTATAAAGAAAACGAAGTCACTCAGTCGTGTCTGACTGTTTGTGATCCTATGGACTGCAGACCACCAGGCTCCTCTGTCCATGGAGTTCTCTAGGCAAGAATACTGGAGTGGGTAGCCTTTCTCTTCTCCAGGGGATCTTCCCAACCCAGGGATCAAACGTGGGTCTCCCGCATTGCAGGCAGATTCTTTACCATCTGAGCCATAAGGGAAGCTGTGTATTTCTACGGTGTGTTTTAATATTTTATATGATATATTCATGAACAGTACCTAGTATCATCTTTTATGTGTTTTTTTAAATATATATATCAAATGTGTCCTGATATAAGTACCATTCTACAACTTATCTCTTTCTTTTTATTGCTATTTTTGAGTATGTCCCAGTTGATATCTATTCACATGCTATCTTTTATTCACCTACTTCTTCCAGTTTTACAGAGCCCTGGTCATCTCATGGGGTTAGGCTGAGTTGTTTTCCCACCGAGGAGTTTGCTAAGCATGATTCTGGGGAGGAATGAAATCCCAGGACTCTGTAGGGCTATTTAAGCTGAGCTAGAGTTGGGCTGGGTTGAGGCCCCTTTTGTGGATTGTTTAGCAAAGGTCTTGACAGTATCACATACTGCCCAGCTATCTGACAATATTACACTTTGTGCAATGTGTTAAACAGCTTTATCTTTACTATTTCTTTTGTATTTGTATAAAAGTATGAAGATAAGTTTTAAAAGATATTTGTTATGCATTTTTATTATACTATCTTATGGGTTTAAAATTGACTACATAAATGTCTAAAAAAAAAAGGAAAGTATTTCAGTGAAAGACCATCAGAGAATCTGGGTTCTCTTATCTTTAATAACAAAAATAGCTAGTATTTACTGAATATTTTAAGGCTTCTGTGATGGCTTGGATGATGAAGAATCTGCCTGCAATGTGGGAGACCTGGGTTTGATCCCTGGGTGGGAAGATCCCCTGGAAAAGGGAATGGCAACCCACTCCAGTATTCTTGCCTGGGAAATTCACGGACACAGGCTACAGTCCATGGGATTATAAAAAGTTGCACACGACTGAGCAACTAACATTTTCACTTTTTTATATATGCCAAGAATTGAATTAAATCTTTATATATATTACTTCAATGGCACCCCACTCCATTACTCTTGCCTGGAAAATCCCATGGATGGAGGAGCCTGGAAGGCTGCCATCTATGGGGTCGCACAGAGCCGGACAGGACTGAAGTGACTTAGCAATAGCAATATATTATTTCATTTAATCCTTATAACAACTCAATGAAGTAGCTATTACAACAGCTGTTTGTATGTCACACTTGATTTTTTAGGGAAAACTGGCGAAACCAGTTATAATTTTATGACAAAGAAGATGATATTTAACTGTAAATAATCTTCAAAAGTAATAGAGTCATAAAAGTTTTGTTCTTTAATATGAAAAATTTCAACAAAATCACCATTAAAGTATAAAAATAATTCAACATTATTTGTTGAATGAATAGACAAAATTCATCCTTCATTCTGAGTGAGTTCATTCTTTAACAAGATATTTAAAATGTTTATAAACTCCTTGTATTAGTTTAAGGTAATTAGTATAATGTTTTTCCTTTAACAAACTTAAGTAGTTATTAGAGGGTGAAATGACTACTTTTGGAAGAGAGAATAAATATGGAGATATGGGGCATGAAATTACATGAAAACATCATGGGAATCAAGAGGTATAGAGAGACTTTCTGGATGTCAAATTTGCATACCATATTCATACTAGCTGGTCAAGTCAGGAAAGAATGAGCTTAAAAGAGGAAGAAAAAGCTCCATGAGTCCATGAAATGAATAATTAGTCAAAATTCAATCTTCTAGTCCAGAGGCCCTCCTTGTGGAGTCTCTTCTACTATTTTCTCATCCCCACTGACATTTAATAATAAACATTTTTACTAATGGACACTCTAAAAGCTACTTGATTAACCAATAGATGTTCATATAGTCACATTTGTAGTTATTAATGGAGACAATTGCCACTTCTCATGTTCATTGCCTATACTGTCACACATTATCCTTATCTTTATTAATTTAAAAGAAAAAGTCAGGTACACATCTGTGAATAGTGCGAGAAATAAAGAATTGCACATTGCTCTGGACTATCAATCCAGAACTTAAAAATTCACTTCATGTAGACCAGAACAAACTTGGATCAGACCTAAATGTCAAGAATCTTGTACTCTAAAACCTAATCCGTAGGGAAAGCATGCAGATTAAAAAAAATTTAACACATGAGAGATCAAGATGGTAGTATATGAGGACACTGAGCTTACTCCCTACATCCACCCCAATGAATACACCAAAAATACAACTGCACGTTGAGTAGCTCTCACTGAAAATGACGTGGAGACTGGCCTAACAACTTTTCTACAACTAAAACGGTCCACATAGAGCCTGGTAGGAAGGGAGGAAAAGCTGTTGGGAGCCACACATAGAAGAGGAAGGCAGGATCACAGGCTTGAAGATCTTCCCTAGGGAGCATGGAGTTCAGTATACCTTTCTGGCACCCCACCCCTTCCCAGCTCTGGGAAGATGAGCCCCTTAGCTGGTCTGAAAACAGGTAGGGCTTACCGGAGACTCTGCTTTTGAAGCGTGCATGCACGTGCACAGACTTGCTTACTCCCACCCCACCCTCACCCGCCTCCCGGCTCTGGCACAGTGGAGAGGCAGCAGACTAGAAATAGCCTGGTATTCTGGCTGGCTTGCCAGCACACTCCCTGGCCTGCACTGGGGCCCAGCTCCAGCTCTTCTTGCTCCAGCATCGCCCTCCACTATAGTGAACGCTGCCACTGCCAACGAGAACGCACACGTAGAGGGAACAGAGATGCACAGATCCCTGACTAGGGCAGAGGCAGTCATTGCCAGTGTGCACATCCCTGCCCACAACTGGAGGGAGGAGAACTAACCAAGTGAAAACACTAATTCAAAAAGATACATGTACCCCCATGTTCACAGCAGCATTATTTACAATAACCAAGATATGGAAGCAACCTAAGTGTGTCTACCAATAGATGAAAGGATAGAGTGGTATATGTATATATATACACCACAGTGTGTACACACACACACACACACACACACACACACACACACACACACACAATGCGACTACTACACAGCCATAAAAAGGAATGAAACCTTGCCATCTGCAACAGCATGGATGGATGTGGGGGGTACTGCGTTTAGTGAAGTAAGTCAGCAAAACAAAAATATTGTATGTTTTCACTTATATGCAGAATCTAAAAAACAAAAAATGAACATAACAAACCAGAAACAGACTCACAGATACATAGAACAAACAGTGGTTAACAGTAGGGAAGGGGTGGGGTGAGGGGCAAGACAGGGGAACAGGATTAAGAAGGACATACCATTAGGTATAAAATAAGATACAAGGATACAATATATAGCACAGGAAGTATAACCAGTATTTTATAATAACTTTAAACAAAGTTTAATCTATAAAAATACTGCATCACTATGTTGTACACCTGAAG
>SJYC01007820.1:0-13626 GCA_006408675.1 Madoqua kirkii | reverse complement strand
CTTATATTACTATATATTCACAAGCCAGAAGTTTCATAAATTATTTGATTTCTATCTTGGTGAGAAATTGGGGGAGGACTTTATAATATATCTTTATTAATAATTGGCCAACATATTCTCATTCTAACCATGATGATGCTAATAGTAGTGGCTATCATGGTATAACTGTGTACCTATGTGATTTAGGAATTAGAAAATCAGACTTTATGTATTTATAGTACACATATTATCTCATGTATAAATATACACATATGTGAATTTTTAACTTCTAAATACCTTCTTTCATTCCTTCAGATTCTTTAGATATAATAATTCTTTGGCATAACTAGATCTATAGCCTGTTCAGTAAGGTTAGAAACATACCCATAAAACCAGACATGATTATATGGTGGATGTTTAAGAGTTTCCTGAACAAGTCTGAAACTATGGCTGCTTATTTTGTTCACAAGGCACATATTAAAGATTTGATAATTAAACTCAGTTTGATTTGAGGTCAGCACAGTAGCATGGAGTGTATCTCAGAAGTAAGTCTATGACATAAAAGACGACATAAACATTTCAAAGAGTCAGAGTGACCCTCTGAAAGTGAGCTACAGTGTATATTAGAAGAATCTGGATTAAAGATCCTAGATCACTTTTGAGCCAGTTAACTAGAGAAGATGTCAAAACCCCCTTCAGGTGTTAATCCCTGATAACAGGATTAAATCTCTTGGTGATTCCTTTGCTGGTACTTAGTGCTGAGGCTAAGCTGTCACACAAAGGTCAAAAGACAGAGCACAGCCATATCACAGATTTCACAGCAGAGAGAAAGCAGCTGACCTCAGTTGCCCCTGTTCCTTCTTCACTTCCCTATCCCTTTTTTACAGTGTCATCAGTTCCGATTGTTGGGGAATGGTATCATGCAAAGAGTACTAAGCTGAGAGTTAGGAGACCAGGGTTGAGCCTTGGTTTAACTGCTTGTGGTTTGTATCTTTAGGAATGCCTCTCTCCTGAGGTCCAAATGGAAATAGTTGTGCACATCTTTATGGGTCATTGAGATTATCTACTTGGATTATCTAAGTATGAAGGTGCTTTATAAACACCAATGCAGTCTTTCCCAAAGTGCCACTGGTGGCATGTGAAATTGTTTCAGGTGGAACATAGACCATTAAACATTTTTAACAGTGATATATTCATATAAGTTTATATTAGAAAAATACAAAGACACTATACCTATGTTTTCACATATATCTTAGAATAAGACTAGAAGTTATTTTTAAAGTGGTTTGAACAGTGCCTACTACATAACATGTCAAAAATATTTGTCGAATGAATAAAAAATGAGTAAATAAGAATTTAAGGACAAATTTTAACTAAGTATTTGTACAGGTAACACGTGACTTGAGCTGAAATCTTGGAAAATCAATAAGCAATAAGCAAATATGAGGCATTTATTAGGTTTATTATCAAACATTTATTAAGTAGTAACTACTTTAATCTTTAAGCTGAAATAGTCCTGCTAACTTAAGTTCAATATTTCAATATTTTTTCAAGTATGGGAATTAATGATAAATAATTTGGGGTAGAAAGTTGACTCACCTGTGACAGAACGGATGAATTAACAATAATACTTAAGGAAAAATTCATAAAGTGAACCACAGCTTTTTCAAATGGACCAAGCCAATCGACATTATCGCAGTTTTAGTCAGCGGCACTATCAGAGGGATTTTTTTTTTTCCTCTCATCTTCACTTCATAAAGAAGCATTTTTAAGTACTAGAGAACTGTACTACAGGACTAGAGTAAATCTACTCTAAATGTGACAACAAATTCTATATAGATCCATAATACATACAGAATTAAATGTTTTGAATAAACTTGTACTTTTAAGGATACACTGTTGAAGAGTTCATGTAACAGAAGCGTGTATTTGCCTCATACTTGAGATTCCATTTGCTAGTAACCACATGACAACTGTATTGACAAGCTCAAGAACTCCAGACTCAGTTATCTAGGAAGGGAGACAGGCCTCCTCCTTTTCCTCTTTAATCTTCCTCAGGGGGAAAAAAGCTTCACAGTATTCCACAATTACTAAAGTTTACCTCAACTTTGTACTCAGTTTAGTTTTTTCCCCAATATTCATATTTTTGGTGTTACCTAGTTTTTCCTTTTTATTATCTTTCAAATTTTGATCAGGCACTGCCTTTGTCTGGATTTCATCTTGCTTATCACTTTCCAAAAATTATTCTTCTTTTTCAAAAATATTCTGTTGCTGCAAAGCATTGACTGCCCCAGCCACCCACCAGTCAAAATGCAACCCAAATATCATGGATATTGATTGCGTATAGAGAAAATAATTCATTTCCAGAAATGGTTAAGAAAATATATATGGCAAAGGAAATATACAAACAATACTTTCAACAGAGAATGACAGTACCAAAGAATACAAATAGGTAACACTGATAAGCCCAGAAAGAATATTCTTCAAAGTAAAAGTGTTTAAACATCACAGAAGGGCACACCTTCCAAATTTAGTTCCCAGGCTCAACTTCCTAGGTTATACATCTGCAGAATACCACTGGAAGCTGTCTCTGGGTTTGCTCCATACCATCAAAACATGAGTGCATGTGATACTGAATGACAACAGAAAGTGACTGTCCCAAAATAAACCTGGCATGAGTTTTAATAATGATGAGTTCTGTCTGTTTTGAACAGCACTCAGAAAGCTACTTTTATCTCCTCCTGCCAAATATAACCATGTGGAAAAAAGTCAACGAGTGAATCTAGAGAAGGAGCACCCTACCCACTGCTTTTAAAAACTTCTTCATTTAACCAGGTGATTTTTCTGGATAGAATTTTTCTAGATAATTAGGAATGTCTCTACCTATCCAACAACAACAAACATTTCATTGAAAAGAAACATTTTGGTGCCAATGCAGAAATAAATTCTTTCCTAAATTTGCCTCCAGTCATAATACACACTGAATATAAGAACAATGAAATACGAAGACCAGTGGGACAATGTTCAAAAAGTAAAAATTATCCACTCAGAAAAAAAAAAAGAATTTCATTTTTTTGATTATTATTTGAGTCAACACTTTTAGGCTAGATCAAAGATGGTAGATGATAATTACAAAATATGTTTTAGGAAAAAAAGAACATTTTTCTGCTTTAAAATAATTATTGAAATAAATACATAGAGATAAGCATCTCCCCCCAATAGTTGCACAGGGTTAAAATGTCTGTACATTATAGTGTATAGGTGTAATGCCAGGAGAAGCCATTTTCCTCTGCAAGAGTTGCTTAATACTGTGCCAAGATCTGGCAGTACATTTCTCCAGCTCTGACTAAGCACTGAGGTCTTATTCTTGGCTGCTAAATCTGAAACTATAAAGGGTTCATGGTTCAGAGAGTAACCTGCACCACTTCTTTAGAAAAAGTATACATATCTTCTAGAATGTTCTTATTACAAACTGATAGGCAAGGGGGAAATGTATTAATAAGGAGATACCACTTCCTGAATGGTATTATATAAGGCACATTTTATCCTTCCACTGCTGTAACATAGCTTCAGTATTGGGACAATATTAAATAGGGGTGATTCAGCCTAACTTTTCACAGACTGTTAAAAATCTCTACTAATTAATACTGTTGAGTGTTTTGGTTGGTAGAGGAAGAATGTCTGAGTTTATAGTTTTTAGAAACAGTGAGGAGAAGGGGACTTTCAACTTTATTCACCAAACTAAGTCCTTTAAAATCTTTCCAAGTAGAACTTCTGCCTAAAATGAACAGTTAACATTAATTTAGAATCAAATATGCCAATTTGTATGCAATGTCCTGAGATTCATAAAAAACGTTATAAACTATTTCATTCATTAAATGTGTTATTACTATCCTTTAATCCCCACCTTGATTAATAAGTCCTTTATAAGGTTGTTTAATACAGAAAACAGAGAGGAGGAGGTTAATTTTTACTGAGCCTCTTTTGTGTATCATCTATTTATGGTGGTGGATGGTTTAGTCGCGAAGTTGTGTCCGACTCTGTGACTGCATGTACTGTAGCCTGCCAGGCTCCTCTGTCCATGGGATTTTCCAAGGCAAGAATACCAGAGTGGGTTGCCATTTTCCTCTCCAGGGGATCTTCCTAACCCAGGAATTGAACCCAGGTCTCCTGCACTGCAGACAGATTCTTTATTGACTGAGCTACGAGGGAAGCCCCACCTATTTACAGAATTGCATTTAACATCATTCTGAGTAGGAATTAATATTCCCACTTGAGGAGCTCTGGAAATTAATACACCCACTCAGGACCATTTAGGTAACTGGCAGAGCTGTTTTTAAGCTCACATCAGAATGCCTGAAGCCCTTTCTCTCTAGTCTCCTCTGCTGTGTTTACACAGTATTTGATAGTTAGAAATCCTACCTCCTAGAAAGTAATCTTGGAACCTGCAGGATATTTCTAATGCACTATTAGCAATTCTACTACATTTAACACCCCACTGAAGATTTAAAAATGTCTTTTTAAATCATAAGCTGACCGAGACATTTGCACTCATGACAAACAGTTAGCTAAAGTATCAGTTTATGGACAACCTGGAGATCTCAGTCCCTGCTCCATTCACAGCCCTGACCTACCAGTCCAGAGACATGAGAGGTGTCCAGCTTATTCTGAATTAGTGACCTGTAATCATGGTAATTATATTTTTTTCTAGTTTTTGTTGTTCAGTTGCTCAGTCGTGACTGACTCTTTGTGATCTGTGTTGTACTGCAGCATGCCAGGCTTTCCTGTCCTTCACTATGTCCCAGAGTTTGCTGAACCTCATGTCCATTGAGTTGGTGATGCCATCCAACCATCTCATCCTCTGTTGCCCCCTTCTCCTCCTGCCCTCAATCTTTCCCAGATTTTTTCTTCTCTGCTTCTGAAAAGAATTTGAAGTGACTTGTTGAGAACAAAGATACTAACAAAAAATAAATGATAGGTTTGTGAGATATAGGGAGTGGGAAGACATAATAAACCTGGTCTAAAATTTGGATTAACATAGATGCTATCTGGTAGGGTCTGACAGCATCTTGGATTAATTTACTCAGGTGAACATAGAAACTCTAGTATGAAAAATGGAGAGGCTAAAAAGGTTTTAAATGATTATGTGTAAGAAAATTTTTCTGCAAACCGTTTCTTCTGAGATACTGCAGAGAGAATTAATGGAGAAAATGGTCCACATTACACATCAGCAAGATGGAATTAATAAGATTTTACTATAATAAACAAATTGTTCATGAAGTCAGTCTCTGTCTTTCTCTCTTGACTTTATTAAAATGTCAGGCACCGCCACAGTATATGGAAGAAAACCTAACATACTGCTTTCCTTTTAAAAAGCAGAAGTCTGGTTATAAATGCACAAGGCTTTATGTATCTGACATTGTGAGAACTAAGAAGTTCAATGTAAATGAAATTTTCATCATAATTGGTTCACAGTTTTAAACCAATTTTAATGTAAAATATGTTTTATAGGAAATCTTTTCAGACAGATCATGCTTTGTCTTACACAGGTATTAACCACAGTTTAATCTTTTCTAGATGAACCAGGATTACCAAGGCAAAGGATATTTAGCTGAAGTCAGAGAGATCTGTTTTTGAAATTTCACCTTTTCTGGTGTTATAAATTGAGAATGGTGTTTGACTAGCTGGGCATCATTAATAAGGAAGACCTTCCTTTGTTTTGTGAACTATAGGAGAAAAAAAGGGGTTGTGAAGTAGCACTTTGCTTTTTTATGTACAAAAGTGAGCTGTCCTGAAAAGACCAGAGTTATTTTAAAATGTTAAGTGCCCTAGAGCTTTTAAGACTGATATATTTTGCTTTTTAATGACACGTAAATATTTCATGTGTTATCATTAATATTTCATTATAAATTTTTAGTTTTTCACCTCTAAATGTATGCTTTCAATTACTTTCTCTGATTTACTAAAAATATTTTTAGTGTATCTTTTTTTATCAAGATTTTGATATCAAAGTTGTAAGAATGCAAAATTACAATTTCAGCCAATGGGTGAGGGGATATTTGAATTTACATAAACAATTTTATGCTTGCTGTTAGGAATTAATCTATTATCAATAACAAGGAAAAAGGATCTGGATTTTGTGAAACACTTTTATTTTATAGTGACTTAAAACCAGCTGATTATTCAAATAAAGTAAAAAGATGTTTCTTGGACTCTTAGATAATGATTTTTTTTTTAGGTGCATCTCCCTAAACATCAGTGAGGAATTCAATGTCAGGAGTTTGCTAACACAGACTAAGCAGACGATTAGGATCATGGTTTAAAGTGAAATGTGTTAAAAGTGCGTGCCTTTATTCTCCTGAGGACATAAAAAGATATTTAGACAAGGCTTGTAGGACAGGAAGAATGTTTCCTGGGAAGAGAAGCCCTAATCTTTTTGTTAGTTAAGCTTTTTTTTTTTTTTTTTTTTTATAAAGTGGCACATAAAAAAGACTTGGTTTTATTTGCACAGATTATAAAACAGTTCAATGTCTATATCGTATTTGTAGCAATTCCATTTATATAATAAAAGCCCAATTTTGCTGTTTCTAATTATTTCTTGAATAAACTGTCAAAAATATTTAGGTTTATCAACCCAAAGAATGTTTGTCTGGTCTTGGAGAGATTACAGAGTAAAATGTTTTATGAATAGGAATGTGGAATTCATTTTCTTATCAAAGGTAGAAACATTATGCTGAAAGTGTATCCTGACAAGTATGTATTAGGCTTTATAAGCAATGGTTTTAAGGACCTCCCGGTCATTTGGAGAAAGACAATCCTTTTATTGTGCTGGCAAAATGCTTTTGGTTTCCTTTGCCATTAAACCTAAATGCCAGTGGAGGTTTGAGCAGAGTTGAAATAGCTTTATATAATATAACCTTTAAGAGAATAATATATACCTGTAAAAGGAATTTTTATTTCCTAAGGAGATGAAAAAAAAAACATGTTTCTTCATCCTATGTAGGGAATGTGCATTATTTTCATCTCCTGCTCAGATATAAATTTTTCTATCTACTTTGAACCTTCTGCATATTTCTTGCCTAGTGAGTCAATTCTACCAATTGTGGGGAGGGGGAAAGCTCGGAAGGCCCTTACTAATTTCTTCTAAATTGAATGGTAGTTTCATGGAGAAGTTTTCATTTAATTTATGTGATCAGATTGTGTTAAGTAGAACCAGACTATGGGGTTAAACAGTTCCATATGTTTCAAAGACCCAGAACTTTTCCTGAAAGGAGACACCATTCTAAACTCAGATGTTACCCCTGCTTCCAGAAATGGCTGCAACTCCACCCCAGTTTTAGCTTCTCCCCAATTTTGTGTATCACACATCAGCACTTGGGAGAGTTCCAATCCCCAGGTGCTTCTGTCACCTGGGAGGACCCCTGCCACACTGCTGGGTTCCAACAACCGCCAGATTTCTCTCCCCCCATCATTGTTACTTGCCTTCATTCTCTGTATGAATGAAGAACTAGGCACATGCAAGGAAGAAAGGCCAAGTTAACTAAATTCTGGAAATCTGGTTCCTGGGTCAGAGCCATGCTGAACCCTAATGGGATCTACAAATGCTTTACAACTCACCCCTTGATGATTTGACATTTTGGTGACTACAACCATCCCCTCTTCATTTTATGCTCCAGAAGTTTGTGAGACCTCAATGAGTCATGAAGAATCCAAGTGATGATAACAGAAAATAAGAACTGACATCTGAACAAAGGTTAGTATTTGACAATGGATAAAGATTGGTATACCTTCCCTTCCTCGGGGCTTTGTTGACAAGAACTGTGAACGTCGTCTTCTCTGACTAATTTTCCAGGCCAGGAAGTCAGTCCTTTGATTTGGCCCCAGACCAAGTCGCCAACGTTGAACGTCCTTGGCCTATAAGGGATCAATTCATTTGAAGAGGGGGAGTCTGGGTTCCTTAGGTCATCTTCACTACTAATGCTTTTAGCGTCTGAAGGGCTAGGTACACACCCGTTAATGTTTTTGGCATTAAAGTCTCCATTGTAATGGATGTAGTCTTTGACCAGAGAACTCTCCAAACTATTGGAGGAGCTCGGAGATTGTTCCTCTAGGACAAGGTCTTGCTTTGTGGTGCTCAGCAGCTCTCCAAAGCCCCGACTCTGCCGAGATCTGTTCCCATTAATGTGTGCGCATCTTTCCACAGTGTTCTCTAGTCTCTCCTTAAAACTCATCATAGTTCTTTTGTAGTTATTATACCTGAAATTCTCCTCCAAAATCTTATCCCCTTGACAGTTTCTTGGTGGTAACAGTATTGGGTGCTGTTCCCCAGGCAGAAATGGCAGTGTAGAGACATTGTTGGGCCTTTCGTGACAAGGACTATTGTGGATATGGCCTGGATGATCTAAAAATTCCTCACATTTCCACTGTTTCGCTCCCCTCCAGGGCTTTGCTCCGCATCCCACTGTTTTTTAGACGTGTGGCAACCTGCTGACTTGAAATAGTCAAAGCCGTCTCCTTCGCTGGAGTTCTTCCCGTGGTCCAGACTGCTGGGGAGCCGCGCCGCTCTGGCACTCCTCAGCCGCCCGTCGTGGTCCACGCCGCCCGAGCTTCGTCCGTGAATGACTGCACTGACAGCACTGGGGAGGCTTAACGGGTCCCCAATGGAGGCAGTGAAGGCACTCATGGCACTCAGAGCTGGAATGGGGCTGATCTGAGTCGTACTGTTGACAGCAGTGGTGACGACAACCTGCATTCCTTTGCTGGCTGCATCCACCACTGCTCTGTAAATAGCATCTACGGAAGCATCGCCTTGGGCCCCCATGATAAGGCCATCCTTCATCTGCTGACCTAGAGAGGGGTCAATCCGTGACTGCAGCTCACAAGAGGTGTCTTGGAAAGATGGAAGTGTAGTGTTTGGATTTTCGGGAAGTGCTGTGAGCCCTGGCTGAGTGCTTATTCTTTTGTTTAGAAGCGCTGCATCTTCCTGCATTCTCACCTTAAAGAAATAGACGGGAAGTAGTGAGACAGAGAGAGAGAAAAAAAATTCAAGTCCTTAAAGAGAAAGACTGTAATTTAAAGATTTACCAGAAGACCAATGACTATAACAAGGAAGGCCATATAAAGAGAGAATAAGACTCAAAAATGAAATTAAAAGTCACTGTATATAGAAAGACATGTCTTGATTATACTTGGGTGTGTTTCTTTCATTGGAATCATCTAACAGATTAAAAAAAATCATATTACTAAACATTCTCTAGAAAAATTACAGTTGAGGTGGTTGGACACAAAAGGTTTCCAGGCTATGATTCCATGTTTTTAGTGTCATTACGGGTTTTCAGCTTGGAATTCAAAAAGAGAAACAAGCCTGTCACCAGCATTGCTCACATTAAAAAGCGAAACAGGTTTAAAAATGATCTCTAACTCATTGATATTTCTACTGAATTAATGAAATATAAAACAAACAAAAAAAACATATATACACCCCTCTCTTAACAATGAAACTATTTCTGTTGAGTTGTGCTCAGTCATGTCTGACTCTTTGTGACCCCACAGAGTGTATCCTGCCAGGCTCCTCTGTCTATGGGATTTTCCAGGCAAGAATACTAGACTTGGTTACCACTTCCTACTCCAGAGGATCTTTCTGACCCAGGGATCAAACCCATGACCCTTGCATTTCCTGCACTGACAGGAGGATTCTTTACCACTAGTACCACCTGGGGAGTCCCCAAACTATTTCTGAGATGACACTGAATTTTCGAAGTCTTTAGATAGGGTAGTAACATCAGCTCTTCAACCTTACTGGGTCACTGCCTGAGGGACATTCCCATGCTGTCAACAGTGACGACAATGACCTCGGAGGTGATGCTTCATTGGGAAGAGGTGATGGGAGGAAATGGCCAGTGAAGAGTATCAATGCTCATCATGGGAATGATGAGTGCACGTTGAAAAAGTCCACAGGTTATTCTAGTTTCACCAACCCCAGCTAAGAATTGCTCTCCAGAACCTTGATACTTTGGATTTCCCGTCCCCTCACCCCCTGCTTCACTGACCCACAACCACTCACTTCCTGTCTTTACATCTTTTCCTCCTAAACCAGAACCTGAGATCCATCAGCAACATAACTACTTTCCTGCCATTCTCCCCTTATCTACATCTACCATATAAAAATCTCAATCTTGGGTCAATTTAGCTCCCTGCCTTCTGTATCTATATGCACAGTGAGGATGCTGAGTATCTATCCTTAGGAACTTATGGCTTCCGATCTCAACTGGGGGTTTGTATTCCCATCAATCCTAAGATCCTCTGGTTAGGTATCACTCTCCGTCACAACTATTCAGGTTTTATCCCCTTCCTCAAGCCAGCTGCTATACTATTTCCCACATGACTCTTTGTATTTGACCCTACTTAACAGAGACATTACTTTGCCAACAAAGGTCCGTCTGGTCAAGGCTATGGTTTTTCCTGTGGTCATGTATGGATGTGAGAGTTGGACTGTGAAGAAAGCTGAGTGCCGAAGAATTGATGGTTTTGAACTGTGGTATTGGAGAAGACTCTTGAGAGTCCCCTGGACTGCAAGGAGATCCAACCAGTCCATTCTAAAGGAGATCAGTCCTGGGTGTTCTTTGGAAGGACTGATGCTAAAGCTGAAACCAGTACTTTGGCCGCCTCATGCGAAGAGTTGACTCATTGGAAAAAAATCTGATGCTGGGAGGAATTGGGGCAGGAGGGAAAGGGGACGACAGAGGATGAGATAGCTGGATGGCATCACCAACTCGATGGACGTGAGTCTGAGCGAACTCTGGGAGTTGGTGATGGACAGGGAGGCCTGGTGTGCTGCGATTCATGGGTTTGCAAGAAGTCGGACATGATTGAGTGACTGAACTGAACTGAACAGAGATAATCAAGTTTATAGGTTATGGATTCTCATTATTCTTATACTCGGCTACTCCCTGCCTTCTGACAGCACACAGTTCCCTGCAACAACGTGTCCCTGATCCTGTCCTGCTTCCCAGTGTAAGAGGTGCGCTCTCTGCTCTCTAAGAGTAAGTCCTCTGTTTATACTCTGGATACCAAGCCTATCCTCAGGGATCTTGCCTTATCTATTACCCCTTCTCTTCTTTATGTTCAATCTCTTCTACTTTTTTTTTTTTTGTCTCTTTTCTTTAGCATTCAACTATATGCATGGCTTCCATATTTTATCAATTAAAGTTTGCATTCAACCTATGCCTGCCTTGGGGCACTATTTTATTTCTGTTATGTTCTTTGTAGTTAGGTTTTAAAAAGTTTTTAAGAGAGTAATCCAAACTCTAATTTATTTTTCATTCTTCCATCCATTGCAATCTGGCTCCTGCTCCCACAACTCCGCAAAAACTGCATTCTACCAAGCTACTGATATTCTAATTGCTAAATCTAATGGATTCCCTTCAGGCTTTACCTACTTATTTACTCAATGGCATGGTTGAGAGCTTATTCTTCCCTTCTAAATTATTTTATTACATGAGTATTTTTTCATTGTCCAAAAGAGAAAAGCTTCCTTTATCACTTTCCCACCCAAATCTGTACTTTTGTATCCCACTCTGATCCCATTTCTTTCTCAAAAGTGATCAGTGTTCGAATACATCCTCATAGACTTGTTTTTAATACCTTAAGTATGCAGATGTACATCTATTTTCCCTTCTTTCTTTCACACCTTCCTTTCCCCTTGCCTCATTTCTTTTTTTCTTATAAGTGGTATTGTATTTTAGTACTGTTCTATAATACAACAGTGTTGGAGTTCTGTATCTTGTGGATCTTTCTATAACAGATTATATAAACCTACCTAATCTTCGAAACTACTAGATAGATGAAGATAGCAAAACATACTCAATATTTAACTATTTTCCTACTGATGTTGCTTAAGGGGGTAACATAATCAGTTTCAGAGGATAACATGATCAGTTTCTAATTTTTGACACCACAAATCAAATTGCAACAAAACATTCTAGATTGTGCCTTGATTTCTCCAAACTATAAAAGTTGAACTTGTGGGTCAAAGGACACACACATATATAGACACATATATATGTGTATGTGTGTGTGTGTATAAAATTGAAAAACTATCAATCACCCTCTAAAAGGACTATGTCAGCATATAATCAGACCAACAATAATACTTGAAAGATTCCAGTTCCCCACTCCTCTGTTAGCAAAGGACATCATCTATCTGATGGACATACTAATGTTGTAATTTGTATAATCCTGATTATTCATGTTTATTACTAATTATTATTTAATTTTCTGAAATGTCTGTTCATTTCTACTGCTCATTTTTCTAACTGATTCTTTTTTCTTCCTAATTTGTAGGAGCTTTTAAAATATTATGAATGGCAATTACTTGCTATTATTATGCATGTATTAGGTTGGCCAAAAGTTCGATTCGATGTGGCCAATGAACAAACTTTCTGGCCAACCCAGTAACTTCAGCCAGGTTGCCACCTGTCTTCAACTTTGTTTAGAATATCTTTAATCGTATAGATTTAACATTTAAAGTATTCAACTCTGTTACCTCTTTTCTTTTTGACTCCTTGGTTTTGTGCCTTGCTGAAAGACTCTTTTCTACCCTAAGATTATTTTAAAATCTTTGGTATTTTCTTGATGTATTTATTTAATATTCCTCTTTCCATCCAGCTCCTTAATCTATCAGGAATTTATTTGTTTTTAGAACTAAAAGAAGACCAAGTGGTTGAAGCCAGGGAGAGTGATGTGAGCTGGTGCTGGAGAGTGAGGCAGGGTAAACACGTTAGTTCAGTTCAGTTCAAGTCGCTCAGTTGTGTTTAATCATGGGAGCAATGTTGTTTAGCTGCTAAGTTGTATCCAACTCTTTTTGCAACCCCATGGACTATAGCCCACCAGGCTCCTCTGTCCATGGGATTTCCTGCAAGAATACAGGAGTGGGTTGCCATTTCCTTTTCCAGGGTATCCTGTTGACCTAGGGATGGGACCCCAGTCTCCTGAATTGGTAGGTGGATTCTTTACCACTGAGTCTCCAGGGAAGCCCTGGGAGCAATGGGAAACCACAAAAGAGTTTGAGGGTAACATGATCAGTTTTTAATAACAACTTCTAAAGGACTACTGAGATGCTTCAGACAAAATAAAATGCTTCAAACAAAGACACTGAAATGTTAACAACATTCATTACTGAGGAGTAATAGTAAGTAGAGGTGAAAAGGTACATAATCACCTTCTTCTGTCTGTTTCCTCCAATTTAGCAAAACAAGTAGTAAACATTGTTTTCTACTAAAGTAACCCAGGAAAGGAGAGTACCTGGAAGTTCTGAAAGAGACAAGCCATGGGGTTATTGTTAGCTGGGCAAGGAATTGTGGTCTGTCCTTGAAATGCCTGGAGATTCTGGTACCCCTGAAGAAGTTGCTGCTGCTGCTGATTTGGAGGAAACATCTGATTGTTGTTTAACAGCGACTGTAGATGAGTCAGTTGATGGTTATTCAAAGTACTGTTTATTGAGGGCATGTCACCTATAGTATGAAAAATATAAAATATAAGTCAATGTGATGCTTTGGAAGTCTTATGCCTATCTTTCTTGAGGATTTCTAAAAAACTAAAAACTAGACTTATATGGTAACTCTTTTCTCTTTTTCTCTTCAAAGTCTT
>SJYC01007819.1:0-33248 GCA_006408675.1 Madoqua kirkii | reverse complement strand
AGTTGCATATCTGTAAGTAAGCAATAGGCAGCTAGCATAATTTTAAAATTTCTAATACTGTAACAGATATACAGTATCCAATAATAACTTTAGCAACATGTATTAAATAAAGATCATGAAAAAATATATAATACTCTATTGAAAAACATCAAAGAAGACATATTATAATATGCTAATGAATTAGAAGAGTCAATAGCATAAAAAATGGGTTCTTCCAAATTGATCTATAGATTAAACGCAATGCCAAAAAAAGAGTCCCCTCTATATTTGTAGAATTGGACAAATTGATTCCAAAATTTACATGGAGAAGCAATAGCCCAGAAGTTGCTGAGTCTCCTAAAAGGAATAAAGTATGAATGTGAAGACTTATCACACACAGTCATCTTGAAAATGTAGTAATTAAGATATTGGTGGAATTTGGCAAGTTGAACATTGACACAAATAGGTGGTCTATAAACAGATGTACTGAGATGTGAAAATCTGACATAATTGACACTCAAAATTTTATCTAAGAAACTAAGGCTTTTTGAGAAATGCTGTCAGGGCTATTGGTTATTGATATGCAAAAATAATTGGGTCCTTACCTCACATCATACACAAAAATCAAGTCCAAATGCATTTAAGACTTAAATATGAAATGTAAAACTATGCATCTTTAGAAGGTAATGGAGAGTACATTTATGAACTGGGGAAAGGGAAGCCTTTTTCTAACAATATCAAGAAAAAAGAACAAGACATAAAAGGAAATATTGATAATTTGGTCTAAATTAAAAGATGTTTTGTTCATCAAAATACTCTTGAGGGCTTCCCTGGTGACTTGGTGGTGAAAAACCCACCTGCCAGTATAGGAGACACCAGCGCTCTCCCTGGTCTGTGATGATCTCACAGGCCACAGAACACAACCAAGCCTGTGCACCGCAGCTATTGAGCCTGTGCTCCAGAGCCCAGGAACCGCAGACACTGAGCCCAGGACCACAGCTCCCGAAGCCCACGGAGCCTAGACGCCATACTCCAAAAGAGGAGACTCTGCAGTGAGGAGCCCGCGCACCGCAGCTGGGGAGCAGCCCCCACTGTCTGCAGCGAGAGAAAAGCCCACGCAGCAACCAAGACCCAACAAAGCCAAAAATAAATAAGTAAAATCATGTATATGTATATATACATAAAACTCTTTAAAGAAAGTGGAAAAATGTTGCAGCAACACATGACATCAAAAATTAATGTCCATAAGATATACAAGGTTTCTATAGGTTAAGAAAAAGTATGTCAATTAGACTTCAAAAGTAAATTATAAAATTAAAGTATAATTACTATTGAAAAAGTGATGACAATTACATAATACTTCAAAATTTAAAAATAAAAATATAAACTTAATTTCTATTAAAAAATGGAAAAGACAAACAATTGGAAAATGTGCAAGGACTTCCATGCTTCTGTTGAGAGGCACAAATGGCCAATAACATAAGCAGGCTGAACTTCACTGGCAACTGTGCTGTGCTGAGTCTCTGAGCCGTGTCTGACTCTCTGTGACCCCATGGACTGTAGCCCACCAGGCTCCTCTGTCCATGGGATTCTCCAGGCAAGTACACTGGAGTGGGTTGCCACACCCTCCTCTAGGGGATCATCCCAATCCAGGATCACACCCAGGTCTCCCACATTGCAGGTGGATTCTTTACCATCTGAGCCACCAGGGAAACCCTCTTTGGTACTTAAGGAAATGCAAATGTAAGCCATAACATTATATTACTGTATACTGTCAGATGGGTAAAAGTTTTATGTCTGCTGATGTCAGATGATTTCCAAGAAAATGGTGCACCTGGGACAGTTCTAGATTGCTGTCACTAGCAATGTAAACTGGTCCAAATACACTGGGGAACAACTTGACACAATCTAGGAAAGTTGAAGATAATACATTCCCAGGACAAGAAATTCCTCGCCAAGGTAGAAACTTCCTGGAGAAGTTCCCACTTATATGCATTCGGAGAACTGGGCAAGAATTCATAACAATACTCATTATACCAACAAAACATTGGAAATAACTATACTTCAAGAATAGAATGAAGAAATTTTAATAGCATGTACACAAGAATATTACGTGGCAACAAAATAAATGTGAAGGGCTCCCCTGACGGCTCAGTTAGTAAAGAATCTGCTGGCAGTGCAGCAGACCACCTGCAATGCAAGAGACAAGGGTTCAATCCCTGGGTCAGGAATTCCCCTGGAGAAGGAAACGGCAGCTCATTCCAATATTCTTGCCTGGGAAATCCCATGGACAGAGAGGAGCCTGAGGGAATCCAGTCCATGGGGTAGCAACAGCTTGACCAAGCAACTGAACCACCACCGCCAAATGAATTTGACCTAGAGCCACAGACAGCAACCTTGGACCACAGTATTTAGTGGAAAGCAAGTGGCTAGAGAACATGCTTCCACTTTCATGAGTTTAAAACCCTGCAAAGCAGATTAGTATGTTGCTTAGGAATGCAAACTTGGTAAAATGCTTTTTAAGTGTGGGAATGATAAGCAAACAAACAAAACCCTAGACTGCTTTTCTTCTGAGTCATCAGAGAGGAGATGAGATCGTAGAGAGGCACAGTAAGAACTTGAAGCCCAGTATTTTATAAACTAGTCAGTGGGTATTTATTAGTAATAAGCTGTTCTTGATATCTTATGAGTATTTTACCCACTTTTATATTTATTTAAGAAACACTGGTTTTAAATAAAAAGGAAAAAAGAGAGTAGTCATGATGTTTGGCACACTAAATTCAGTTTCACAGGTGAGCGTCTTCATATGCTGCCATCTTTAGTATTTTTCCTAGGATTAAAATGATTTGCCATGATCCCTTGTAGAAAGTGGAAAATAAACGCATTCAGATCAAGTCGCTCCTTTGCTAACCGCCCTGTGGCGTGTCGGAAAGTACTGAATGAAGCCCACCTCCTCCATGGACTCCGCCGCCTGCCTCCCTCTGCAGTCTGCCCCCTCCCTCCTGCTGGCCGCTCTGCCCAGCGCGCCAGTCCTCTTTGTGCCTTTTGCTGCCAGCCACCACACTTCCAGATTTCCCTGTGGCTGCTTCCTTTTTCTTCAGTCCTCAGTGCAAATAGCAACTTCATACAGAGAGCTTCTCAGACTAGTAGAGACTCTTATTGCCTCTGTCTATTTCCTTTTGTTTGCGGCACTATCCCCTATCATGTTCGTGTGGTTACATGTTTGTTAGCGGCCTTACTTCCGCACAGGGGCCACATCTCTTTTAATCTTGCCCTAAGTACTTGGCAAATTCCTGCGTACCTCAAAAAGAAAGAGTCTACCTTCAACTGGGGAGACTCAGGTCAGGAAGACCCCCAGAGAAGGGCATGGCAACCTACTCCAGTATTCTTGCTTGGAGATTGCCATGGACAGAGGAGCCTGGCTATAGTCCCTGGGGTTGCAAAGAGTCGGACTCCACTGAGCAACTTTCACTTTCACTAAGGTTGGCATACAGATTGTCAATTAAAAATAATGGGGACTTCCCTGCTGGCCCAGTGGCTAAGACTCCATGCTCCCAATGCAGGGGACCTGGATCCAATCCCTGGTCAGGAACTGGATCCCACATGCTCCAACTAAAGATTCCCAAGTGTCACGACTAAGACAGAGCACAGCCAGATAAATAAATACTTCAAAAAATAATGGCATTAATTAATATTTTTGCTAAATATTTTGGGCAAAAAACTTAGCACTTTTTATTTTTATTGGAGTATATTGATTTACAATATTGTGTTAGTTTCTGCTGTACAGCTAAGTTATATCTATATCCACTCTTTCTTAGATTCTTTTCTCATATAGGTCATTATAGAGTGTTGAGTAGAGTTTCCTGTGCTATACAGTAGGTTCTTACAGATATCTGTTTTATATATAGCAATATGTATATATGAATACCTATCTCCCAATTTAACCCAGCCCCTTCTTCCCTCTTTTGGTAACTGTAAATTTTTTCTCTACATCTGTCTTGTAAATAAGGTCATTTGTACCATTTTTTTAGATTCTACATATAAGGAATAACATATGATATTCATCTGTCTCTGGATAATTTTTTTTAAATTTGGGAAACATTAAATTTCAAAGAGCCATTTCCTTTCTTCATTCATTCAACAAGTATTTGTCGTCTTTAATGTGTTAGACATATACTAGATGCCAGGATGTAGGTTGAACACGCAGGTAGTACCAGGAACCTCATGCTGGGGATGGACAGGGCTCCAGCTGTTAGGTGCAAAGGCTTGTGGAGGTCAGTGTAAAATCAAGAACAGAGTAATTGAGAGGCCAAGACAGTGAAGAACTAAGGACAAGATTCTGGGTATTTCTGTTTAAGGGTATTTGGGGGTATTTCCATAGTGACACCTCAAGACATCATGAAGATTAAAGGATGAGAATATCAGAGATAATGAAAGCTTTAGGATAGAAAGGCCATCAAAGCACCAAATGCCAGAGCTCCCACCAGAAAGCAAAAAATAAGAGGCAACAAAACATGAGTCACTGCATCAGTTTCTGAATAATGGTCCTACATCTCTCTAAACGTTTCCTCATAAATGTCATTGAAAAACCCAGCTGAGAAAACCCTTCTGATTCCAAGACTGATTAGTGAAATCACGCTTCTGCTTTTGGTCTGTTGCAAGAAAGATGAGAAATGACCCAGGGAGAACAGAGAAGTTGCTGCAGTATCCCTGATACAATGCTACATTAGCTTCCTAGTCAATACACTCCACCCAGTTGTAAATCGTGCTAAAATATTACTTTTTGATTAGACATATTTGTGTCCAGTTTTGAACAAAGCCATTTTTGAACATAACTGGTTCACTGGTTGATGTAGGGATACTTGCCCCAACTGTATCTTTGTTTTTATGGAATGCTCTGATTCCATTCTTTTTTTTTTTTTTTAATTATACACTTTCCAACAGAAAACATGCTCAAAGCAAGAGGGCTCTCTATATAAAGGGTGCAGTTACCCTCTAAAATCTCTCTGAGATAGTTCAGAAATTCCTTGAGGAATTTTCGCTTTCTAACTACTGAGGGACACTACTGACCATGCCATAAGGTCATCACAGTTGTCTGCTAGTGACCTTTTGCTCCTTAGGTGCTGAAATGTGCACTCTTGGTTCTCACTGATTTTTGTTACCACCACACTAGATTGGTAATGACACCTACCAACACATCCCACCACCCATCCTTGGGGAATTAGTTTTACATCTTATCTCCTTGCTTATTGAAACTGATACATGCAGCATTCAGACTATTCATGCTGAGTATAAGATAACCAACAAACCAATCTGCATTTTTAACTCAAAAGCTCAATTCTTTTATTTAATATTAAATCACAGATTGTTCAGCTTCTAAGTGGGTCACACATTGTGTTAAGGGATCCAGCTCTGTCCTCTGCCATCTGGCTACATGAATCAATGTCAGATGGATGCAAATATATCTCTGAGAGGGAACCTTGGGAAAGAGTGCTGATATACCAAGCATAGCCCCTAGGACATTTACCCACTCCCAGAAGAATGCATTGAAGGTAAATCCAAAGATCACAGCACAGGTTTAAATACTGGCTGTATGATTTCACTATTACTTTCATTGGGTGCTATGAGTCTGAGTAAGTCCTATCGCTGCTTCATTTACCTTAATTTTGTTAAATGCCCAGAAATTCAGGGACATTCAAGGACAGCAGGGAGCAGTTGAGAAAGAGTGTGTGATAAAAACTACAAGTAGCCTCAAGGACAAAAATAATAATAATAATACTAAGACAGACAGGCTTGTGTATCCACCTGGCTACTGGGTTTTCCTTTGACCATCAGAACTGGTTCCCAATTTGAACTTCAGAGCTTTACTGGTACAGTAGGACTGAGATTAATAAGTATAATTATAAATGTCATTTTATAAAAAGGTTCCAAAAGATGGAATACAGATTAAAATAGTGTGTTCAGAAATAGAAAGATAAAAATCAATAGAAAATAAATGAGGGAAGTAAGATCAAGGGAATATAAGAAAGGTAACTGAGAGGCAAGAAGGGTTGAGTTTGTAAACTGTACACAAAAGCACACACCATAATAACCTGTATATTAATTGGTGTTGGGCCACAGAGTCCACAGGTCAAAACTAGCTACAGAGGAGAAAACCCCTTGAAGTACTTTGGGCTTGCAAAGGAGGTTGCTATTATACACTTTCCCATATCCAGAGCCCTCCATGTACTCAATCACACTACCTCCAGGTCTTCATTGCTGCGCTCACTCCTCCACTCAAGCAGTTTGCAAGTGTATTGACGTGCCAGCACCATGCCAGGTTCTTGGGAAACCATGGTTTGTAAAAGTAGACATGATCCCCGCTCTAGTGGAGCTTCAGAGAAGCGACAGAGATAGACAAAAAGCAGATAATCACAAAGATGCATAAGACACAACAATCACACAAATGAATGAGACACCTCTGTAGGAAAGAAACATGGTTCTAAAAAGAAAAATATAGAATGATCTAATAGAAAGATAAAGATTAGGGGGAATTTCTTGGAGCAAATAATGTTTAAACTGAGAGCTGAAGCTCAGTAGGACATAACTGAGAAAATGTTGTCAGATCCATGGAGCAAGGGGGCGTGTGTGGATGGAGGGAGGCCCTTGCTGCTGTTGTTGTTCATTCCCTCAGTCGTGCTGACACTTTATGACCCCATGGACTGTAGCATGCCAGGCCTCCCTGTCCATCACCATCTCCCGGAGCTCGCTCAAACTCATGTCCATTGAGTCGGTGATGCCATCCAGCCATCGCATCCTCTTTCCTCCCCTTCTCCTCCTGCCTCAAACTTTCCCCGGCATCAGGGTCTTTTCCAGTGAGTCAGCTCTTCACATCAAGTGGCCAAAGAACTGGAGCTTCAGCTTCAGCATCAGTCCTTCCAGTGAATATTCAGGATTAATTTCCTTTAGGATTGACTGGTTGGATCTCCTTGCAGTCCAAGGGACTCTGAAGAGTCTTCACCAAAACTACAATTCAGAAGCGTTATTTCTTTAGTGCTCGGCTGTTTTATGGTCCAACTCTCACATCCATACATGACTACTGGAAAAACCATAGCCTTGACTAGACAGACCTTTGTTGGCAAAGTAATGTCTCTGCTGTCTATGCTGTCTAGGTTGGTCAACTTTTCTTCCAAGGAGCAAGCATTTTTTAATTTCATGGCTATAGTCACCATCTAATTTAATTTAGACTTCATAGCTGCAGTGATTTTGGAGCCCAAGAAAATAAAGGGAAGCCCTTCTAGAAATGAGAAATAGCACATGCAAAGACATTGTAGCTGTATGGGACCATAGTATGTTCAAGAAACTGAACCAGTAGGGCACAGAGAACAAGGAGGAGAGTGTATGATGGGAAAAGAAATGTTGACAGAAGTGAAACCCATACAACCTTGGCTGCTGCCTTAGCAAGGTTGGTTTTTATTCTAATAAGCCTTAACCCTGGGTAGAGGGTTAAGATCAGATTTAGGTTTTGAAAAGGTTTCTGTTGATTGAAGTGGAGAACAAATAGAAGGGTGGAAAGATCAAACAGGATGCAAGAGATTAGTTAGGACTCAGTGCAGCAAGAGACATTCACAGGATGGATTTGGAGATGGAGAGAAGTATAAGAATGTGAGAGGTAGAACTTAGTACTGGGTTAATGACACAGTGTAGCGCAAGGAAGAAGTCAAGGAGTGATGTGGGCTAATAGTGTGTGCGGCTGGGAGAGTATTGTCATCTAACACTGGCCTAGAGAAGGGCAGGATACAGCAAAACTGGAGATGGGGAGAGGGCAATACTGGACATGGTATGATTGAAATCTACATAGAGAAGTGAAGGAAATGGTGAGAAATATCCATTTGGAATTGAGAGAGGTCTTCTGGAGAAAAAAAAAGATTTGAAAATCATATATAATATAAAGATGGAGGAATGCCTGAGCATGAAACGAAGTTTCCAAGAGAAAGACCATCAAAAGAGAGAAGAGCCCACAGGTGGAGCCTTGAAGAGATTTTAAGATGCTCCTTGGGTTGGGGTTATTCTAAAAACAACACAAGATTGCAGGGGCAAGTCTTTTTTTTTCCCAAAACTAATTTACACTTCTTCCTATTATTTTGTTTTGTGTTGTGTTGTTTTACCAAGGATAGACAACTATCATCCATCTCTCACTCTAGGATTTCCTTAGTTAGCCATGAATTGCCTTTTCCAGGGATGATAGGAGAAGTTCCACCATAAATGGGTTTAATCAAAATAAAGGATATTTTATAATTGGGTTAGAGTTCCGTGAATAGGACTTTATATGCCTGCTAAATGATGCTTGTTGTCAAACCCATTTAAATGTTAGTGACTTTATGCTTTTGTCTTTTAAGGGTCAATTACTCTCTCTTGATCTGTCTGTGAGATCTGCATGTAGTGCTGCCCAGAGATGCTCTGAGATTTTATTTGAGATGACCTGGAGTTTTCACTGTCATTTACTTAGAAATGATCCTTTTGCATATTTTAGAAGAGGACACCCATTCAGTCGGTTTTGCAAGTTCATTATTGCAAAGTATAGCTAAAGAAAGTATAGACTTTTGTGACAGATAATTGAAGAAACCAACAGAAAAGCTTAAGTTCATGCTATACAATGGTTTTCACTGCCCTACATTGTATTCACATAGTAGGCAGTGCATGAGATGGAAAGATCCTTATTGATAAACATGGTTTTCTTTCCATGATTATTCATTCACTGAAGATGATAGTAATGTCATGCCAAGAAAGCTGCATTGTGTTCATGTGTACATGTGTGCACTATGGATTTTCACATGTTCTCTGTGTGTTCGCCCATGTTTACTATGTAATTAAAACCAA
Organism: Madoqua kirkii; assembly: GCA_006408675.1. Taxonomy (NCBI): domain Eukaryota; kingdom Metazoa; phylum Chordata; class Mammalia; order Artiodactyla; family Bovidae; genus Madoqua; species Madoqua kirkii. Next base: position 24,410 of record SJYC01007819.1, on the reverse strand, counting down.
AACACCAACCTGTGATCTCCTCAGAAGAAGTGCTAACTGTATAACTTCAGCAGCAGGTAGGATTCCTTTTCTTTTGCTGTTCATTTTAATATAGGTAAGAGGAAATAATGTGTTTTCAAAATAGTAGGAAAGAATATAATGGAACTGCATGTCCAACATGGAAGCCACTAATCCACAAATAGTGACCTAATTTTAAACTTATTAAAATTAAAAATTAAGTTATTCCATCATACTGGCCACAATTCAATAGTGTCTACTGTATTGGACAGTGCTAATATCTAACTTCTCCACCATCGCAGAAAGTTTTATGAAACAGCTCTGAACCAGGGATCCAGGCTGCTGCCAGTTTTTGCAGAGCTCACAAAGTAACAATGATTTCACATTTTGAAATGATTGAAAAATAATCAAAGGAAGAAAGTTTTAATTTTTAAAATATGTATTTATTTACTGTGGTTGCACTTAGTTAGTTGCAGCAGGGATCTTTGATCTTCATTGTGTGGCATGCAAGCAGGATCTTTAGTTGTGGCGTGGGAATGCTTAGTTGTGGCACGCGGATCTAGTTCCCTGACCAGGGATCAAGCCCAGGGCCCCTGCAATGGGAGCAGAGAGTCTTTACCACTAGACCGCAGGGAAAGTCATTCGAAATTCACAGTTGTGTGTCATTAAATAAAGTTTATTGAACACAGCTGAACCCCATCCCTTTCATTCTGGTTATGACTTTTCCCCTGGCAGCAGCCCCACTGAGTAGCCATGATAGAGACCTTAAAGCCTGCAAAATCTAAAATATTCACTCTGGCTCTTCAGAAAAGTTTGCCCACGTTTGAGTTAAAGGAAGGAGGGTAATAGTGTTGTTACCAAGTCCAAACTCACTCTGCTCACCACATGACAGGCCAGTTCACTGGAGATGAGGTATTGAGGCAAGGAATAATGACTTTATTTGGAAAGCAGGCTGACTGAAAAGATGGTAGACTAATCATCTCAAAATCACCATTTTATTGGGGTTGGGATGCCAGGTTCTTTTATAGAACCCAGCAGGGGAGGAAGTGGGACAGTAAAGTAGAAAGGTCACAGGTCTTGCAAACATCTCCTGGAATGGCCAGCCTCAGGGAAGAGACACGTTAATTTCTTACTTCCTGTATGCATTCACAGGAGTAGGGGGTCAGGATGTTGCCCTGAACAAGAGGCATTTCGGTTTAACGTTCAGGCAGAAGTGCAGGGTTCCCTGAGACAGGCCATTATGTATAGACAGTGTCCTTGCAGTAAACAGCAGCAATGAGTAGAAAAGGTTAAATAAACTAAGAGAAACAGATCCAACATGTAGTCAGATTTTGTTCTTCCCCGTAACAGTGTCACAACCCACTTTACTAGAGACTGACCTATATGGTTTGAAAAAGGACATGAGAGGAAGAGAACACATGGGCAGAACCCATGTCTTGACTTGAATGCTGTAGGACACCAGCCTGCCTTTTAGGATTTGACTGGAGTGTTAAGCCTCCAGAAATACTGGGAGGTCACCTTTAACATGAATCCTAAGGGCTTCATGAAACCCTCAGCTTTCTCAGTGTCTTTTTGTAATTAAAAAAAAAAAAAATACTGTCTAAAGCTCACTTCTCTCCGTGGTCCACTATCCTCCTCATTGTCAAAAGGCAAATTATATTCTCTCAAAGACTTGACAATATGAAACAAGGAAATTCACTTACCCTCTTGACAGCAATGCCAATTATCTTTTTAACCTTCTCTAGGCTAATGGCTGAGACAATGAAAAATTAGTTTGCAGTGCGACCTGAGCCAACTCAGCATCCTTCAGCTCTTATTCTATCCTCTCTTCCTGCCTCTTGAGAATACGTTCACTAAGACGAATTTGTAGTCTCTTATTACGCCAGGCTTAAATCCGTGCAAGAACTTAATGAAGTCATTCTCTATTAGAAATGCCACAAGGCTATCGAGAATCTCTGTAGGAGTAGGATTGTGTCTTCTATACCTGTGAGTTGACTGGTCTGTTACAAAGCATCCTAGGGAGCCCAGCCTACGCATTTGATATGTTGCTGGACAAGATTGTATCTGAGGGGCAGGGGAAATCCTCAGCAAATGTATTTTTTGTTTACGCCTCTAAATCTTTAGCATTAGCTTTAAGCCTAACTGACTTCACAGGAATAAATCATTAAGAAAAGTCCATTACCTAGATTGCTGTCTAGGTTTTCCTAGGCATGACTCAAGTTCAGGCATGCATACAAGTCTCCCCTTAGAAACGTGTCCTCACTGGCCTCTCATGTCAGCTGACCTCAACCTATCCTTGGCTGCTGGTGGAAATTCAGAAGAACATGAACACTTATACTTCAGTCTCTAAGATTTCAGAGCCCGATTCCTGTATACCTACCTTAGTTTGTACTTTCTTTATATCCTCCAGCCAACAGATATATCCAGTGTCCCTGATTCATTAAAATGTTAAAAGGAGCACTCCCGGAAGGAATCATTGATCCAACATTTCCATAGTAAAAGGGAGGTTGTAAATATCATCCATTTTGACATTTAAATTTCCCACTGACACACATCTGATTTATTTGATTTAATATTAAAGAATGGGGAGAGTAGAACAAACTAGATATGTATAAGCTATTTGGCTTTATTTTAGCCATTTGGTTTTTAAATAAAAACAAAACAAAAACCTTAACATAAAACTTTTTATCATTACTGAAAGCATTTTGAAATTATTATTGAGATCCCTGGAGCACAGAGTATGGACATAACAGGACCTAACAGAAGCATAAGAAATTAAGAAGAGCTGGCAAGAATACACAGAAGAACTATACAAAAAAATCTTCATGACCCAGATAACCAGGATGGTGTGTGATCACTCACCTATGGCCAGACATCCGGGAATGTGAAGTCAAGTGGGCTTTAAGAAGCATCACTAGGAACAAGGCTAGTGGTGGTGATGGAATTCCAGTTGAACTACTTCAAATTAAAGTGCTGCACTCAATATGCCAGCAAGTTTGGAGAACTCAGCAGTGGCTACAGGACTGGAAAAGGTCAATGTTCATTCCAGTCCCAAAAAAGGCAATGCCAAAGAATTTTCAAACTACCACACAACTGCACTCATCTCACACGCTAGCAAAATAATGCTCAAAATTTTCCAAAGCAGGCTTCAGCAGTACATGAACCATGAACTTCCAGATGTTCAAAGTAGGTTTAGAAAAGGCAGAGGAATCAGAGATCAAATTGCCAACATTGCTGGATCATCGAAAAAGCAAGAGAGTTCCAGAAAAACATCTACTTCTGCTTTATTGACTATGCCAAAGCCTTTGACTGTGTGGATCACAAAAAACTGTGGAAAATTCTTACAGAGATGGGAATACCAGACCACCTGACCTGCCTCCTGAGAAATCTGTATGCAGGTCAAGAAGCAACAGTTACAACTGGACATGGAACAACAGAGTGGTTCCAAATGGGCAAAAGAGTACATCAAGGCTGTATATTATCACCCTGCTTATTTAACTTATATGCAGAGTACTTCATGCAAAATGCTGGGCTGGATGAAGCACAAGTTGGAATCAAGATTGCCGGGAGAAATACCTCAGATATGCAGACGACATCACCCTTGTGGCAGGAAGTGAAGAAGAACTAAAGAGATTCTTGATAAAAATGAAAAATGAGAGTGAAAAACTTGGCTTAGGAGTTGCAGACAGTGGTGCCCGGTGGGAGTCAATATGGCGGCCGAGCGCAAAACTAAGTTGTCCAAGAACTTGCTGCGCATGAAGTTCATGCAAAGGGGATTGGACTTGGAAACCAAGAAACAACTAGAAGAGGAGGAAAAGAAAATCATTAGTGAAGAGCACTGGTACTCGGATTTGCCTGAGCTGAAAGAGAAAGAGAGTTTCATTATAGAAGAGCAGAGTTTCTTGTTGTGTGAAGAACTTCTCTGTGAAAGAATGTCATTCAGAGGATTTAATCCTAAGCCTGAGAAATTAATGCTTCAGATGAACGTCAAGAACAAAGCAGAAGAAGTTGAAGAGCAAACAGTGGAGCTCGATGTGTCAGATGAAGAAATGGCTGGAAGATATGAGACCTTGGTGGGGATAATTGGGAAAAAGGTTACCAATAAAAAAGACTGTGCCATTTACAGAGAAGATGAAAATGCAGACATAAAACCAATTAAAGTAAAGAAGATGTTCTTAAAGCCCCAAGATTAAAGTGGAGGCCTTAAGATATGGTTCAGGGATGACAGCATATTTTGGAACTCAACTCAGTAGGTTCCTCTATAGTTATTAATGTCATAATGTTTATTTGTAAAGAAATGTATACTTTTGGAAACATCCTGCTTTTGGAACAGAGGTGTGATGGATGTTATACATCCTTTGCTTAACGGTGTTTATCAAGAGTGGACTTTTAAGCCTTGATCTTCAAACGTACATAGGTATGTGGTACCTTCCTAAAGAATATTTTACCTCAGATTTTTTTTAATATAACTCTCCAGTCACTGACCTTAAATTGAACTCATGAAAACTAATACCGGTGTTTAAATTGCCCTTATGTTTGTAACATGTCAAGTCAGTTCATACATATATTTTGGAATTATGTCATGAGAATTTATGATATGTTAATTCATCAAGAACAAACTTGCCTCTTCAGGCTAAGGATATTCATGCCACAAAGTCAATGTCAATGTGTGGAATTTTGTTTTTCATTGTTGTTTAAGACTTTAATTATTTTTTAGACATTGTTCTATAATAAATACCTGTTTTCACATTTTAAAAAAACTTGACTTAAAACTCAACATTTAAAAAATGAAGATTATGGCATCTGGTCCCATCACTTCATGGCAAATAGATGGGGAAACAATGAAAACAGTGAGAGACTTTATTTTGGGAGGTGAGGGCCTCCAAAATCACTGCAGATGGTGACTGCAGCCATGAAATTAAAAGATGCTTGCTCCTTGGAAGAAAAATTACGACCAACCTAGACAGCATATTAAAAGGCAGAGACATTACTTTGCCAACAAAGGTCCATCTAGTCAAAGCTATGGTTTTTCCAGTATTCATGTATGGATGTGAGAGCTGAACCATAAATAAAGCTGAGTGCTAAAGAATTGATGCTTTTGAACTGTGTTGTTGGAGAAGACTCTTGAGAGTCCCTTGGACTGCAAGGAGATCCAACCAGTCAATCCTAAAGGAAATCAGTCCTGAATATTCATTGGAAGGACTGATGTTGAAGTGGAAACTCCGATACTTTGGCCTCCTGATGTGAAGAACTGACTCATTGGAAAAGACCCTGATGCTGGGAAAGATTGAAGGCAGGAGAAGGAGACAACAGAGGATAAGATGGTTGTATGGCATCACTGGCTTGATGAGTCCATCAAACTCCATGATGAGTTTGAGCAAGTTTGAGATAGTGATGGACAGGGAATCCTGGAGTGCTGCAGTCCATAGAGTCACAAAGAGTTGGACACAACTGAACAACTGAACTGAACTGATCTGGAGCACAGAGTGGCAGTTTTGGAAGCACTAGGTGTTTTTTCGCCACATACAGTACCTGAGACCAGATAGGTGGATGGCTTTGTCAGAAATTATCATGAAGCCAAACTGTCTTTCATAACTATTTCAAATTGTCTATGTTTATAACCCTACGTCTCTTTTTCTTTATTTTTTTTAATTCTACTTTACAATACTATATTGGTTTTGCCATAATTTGACATGAATCAGCCACATGTGTACATGTGCTCCCAATCCTGAAACCCCCTCCCACCTCCCACCCCATATCATCTCTCTGGATCATCCCTGTGCACCAGCCCCAAGCATTGAACATAAACTGGCATTTCATTTCTTACATGATAGTATACATGTTTCAATGCCATTCTCCCAAATCTTCCCACCCTCTCCCTCTCCCACAGAGTCCAAAAGTCCGTTCTATACATCTGTGTCTCTTTTGTTGTTTCTCACATACAGGGTCATCATTACTATCTTTCTAAATTCCATATATATGTGTCAGTATACTGTTTTAAATGCTTATTGGACCAGTGGTCTTTGACATATAACTGTTGTACCAAGAAATAGCCTGTTATTTATAACAAAACAGTCTTAGCTTCACCATGTGCCATTTCTAGAGGATGTGAATGCTGAGGCACTAACAGGTGTGAGTAAGAGTGAGGACTCTAGAAGTTGTGAGAAGAGGTTCCAGGTAGAGCGAGAGCAGGTATGGCTGCTCAGAGGCGAGGGGACCGCTGGTAAAAATGAAAGAAGTCCATTAGGACAGCGATGAGGCTGAGGAGGAACATGGAGCCGGAACAGGCAGATCATTGTAAGAAGCCATAAGGGCTTTGGAGTTTTACTCAGAGGACAGTAGCAACCATTGAAGATACATGGTCCAGTTTCCATTTTAGTAGAAAAAAACCAGGGGACTAGTTAGAAGGCTAATTGTGTCTATGCCCTTGAGAAGAAAGCAGAAGTAAGGGTCACCCAATATATCTTTTGTGGAATAAGACTATTCCACAACCAATGATGAAGAAAGACAAAGAGCACATTAGGGGACTGCTAACTCATTACTTCTATATTCCTTTATGTAACAAAACAACCATCCTTTCTAAATGAGACAAAACTGTATAATTGCTTTTTAAAAATATTTAAGTCTCATGGTTACCTCCTAAATGTGAATCTTCATGTGTTATTGCAATCAAATGTACCCAAAGGCTTGCATCAGTATATCTAGGCAGAAGGTATATTCTAGCCCAGATTCCACAGGGATGACCCTGAGACCAGATGCAACCTTTAGAAGCAATGCTGTTCTGCACAGGTGGGGCACTCCTCGCTCAGAGTTTATGACATCCGCTCCAGTTCAGGACGGCCTGCGCAGGGAGAGGGCGGCCAGGCTTTGTCACTGGCTCACATACCTGTCTGCCGCGTGATAAGCCATCCCATCAGGTTTCATCCGATGTCAACCACAGGCTAACCAGTGACCTTTCCTCTCTCAAGATTGATTTAGACTCTCCCTGCTGTTTATCTAAATCACTGCACGATTTGACCTTGGCTTCCAGTGCCTTCGGGTCATCAGCATGAAGGTCAGGTCATTATAAAAGAGTGAGGTCCATCACTAATGACCTCAGGACATATCTTAGATATTGGGATGTTGAATAAATCCCACGAGTTCCTTTTATTATAATGTGCCTCTTTTTCTTAAAAGCTAAGCCCTGAAATAAAAGAGTTTAAGTGGGAATTTATTTTTTGATAAATGAATTTTGTGAAGTAAATTTCACAAATACTTCCCCATTCTTCCAGTTAAAATGTAATTTTCATGGGAGTTTGAAAGTTATGTTCAGACTAATGAATTCACTTGGTACCTATTACTTGCCATTTGTATATGACCTTGTAATAAACATGTTATTGACCTAGGGATGATAAGGACTAAGACTTAAGTGGTTCCATTTCTAACAGCAAGATAAAAACTATTATTGGCTGCAATAAAATTTAGTGGTCTTAAAATTTAAATAGAACAGTTGTTTATAATTAATCAGAGAAATGGAGAGTTAGTTATATACAATACTTAAATTGTGGAACACTTGGTCCTAAAAAAGCGTCCATTATAATACTTTAAACAAATTAAATTTTATTTAAAAGTTTCAGGTCTCCTGAATGTCAGGGGAAGGTGAAAATGCAGTCAGGAGACATAAAGGCTAGCACCAGGAAATACAGCCAGAAATTCTGAACTTGGATTTCTTTGCATGTCCTTGTACGGTATCATGGCTTGAAAGATGATCTTGATGACTACTGACATTTTGTAAACTTGAGTGGAAAGTGCAATGTACTCCTTTTCCATGGACTGAAGCACATGATAGTTCTTGAGCCAGATTATAAGAATCTCTATCATAAGATTATGGGAAATGAGTGGAAAGAATCCGGACTGAAAGCCTGACCCACACTTGACCCCTTGTTTTAAGGAAAACGTTTGATAATGCTTTCAACACATGGCTTCCTGAGCAAAGATCTTCAGTAGTAGCTGTTTAACATTTAACCATCTGAATTAATCCAAGTCCTTAGGTTAATCCAAGCAGATGTGGACAAAGACTCACGTCCCTCAGAAAGCACCCCATATTGGCAGCTAGAAATAACAAAGAATTGTTATATAATCATAGCAAACTCCAGTTCTTTTCAAAACTATGGTGGACTGAAGGGTGGTCCTCTAAAAGATATGTCCACATTCTAATTCCCTGGATCTATGAATATTACTTTGTTTGGGAAAAGGACCCTTGGAAAATGTAATTAAGTGAGGAATTTTGTGTTGAAGAGGTCATCCTAGATTTCCCAAGTGGGACCTAAATCCAATAGTACATGTCCTTATAAGAGTGAGGCAAGGATAGGTTTGACACATAGAAAAGGGGAGAAGGCAGTGTGACCACAGAGGCTGAGACTGGAGTGTTGAATGCCCAAGTCAAAGAAAGCTGGCAGCCACAAGACACTGAAGGAGTCAAGGAACCAGTTCTCCACAAGAGCCTTTGGAAGGGGTGTGGTCTTCCCAACAGCATCTTGATTTCAGACTTCTGGCCTCCAGAACTGTAAGAGAATAACCCGCTTAATGTATGATAATTTGTTACAGTCCCCACAGGAAACTAATGCTACCAGGGGATGCTACCCTCCACCCTATAGGTGGTTGCCTCTCCTAATGTCTGCTTTTCTGGGTGAGATATCTTGAAGGTCTTTCTCCCTTCCTACACTTGCCCATCCTTCTCTGGAACATTCTCTGGGGCAGTAGTCTGAACCATTACAACCTCATTTCTTATAAATTGTATGTGTGAAATCCCTAGAGCTCAAAAAACAGTATTTGGCCAAAAGCAACTCTTGTACATTTTTCTCAAGTTCATTCATTCAACAGATATTTGTTGAGCATCTACTGTGTGCCAGGCATAGTTCTAAGTGGTGGGGATACAGCAGGGAAGAAAATGGACAAAAATGTCTGTTTCCATGAAGTGTTCATAAGCAAGTGATAAGTAAAATAATGAAGCAAAATATATAATATGGTGGGAACGAAAACTACAGAGAAAATTAAAGGGAGAGACGGGATGGGGAGTGGAAGTTCTCCACTCTTACTAGGATGGTTTGTTGTTGTTGTTATTCTCTAAGTCGTATCCAGCTCTGCAACCCCATGGCCTGTAGCCTTCCAGGCTCCTCTGCCCATGGGTTTTTTCAGGCAAGGATACTGGAGTGTGCTGCCTTTTCCTTCTCTGGAGATCTTCCTGGAACAAGGACTGAACCTGCGTCTCCTACCGTGGCAGGCAGATTGTCTACTGCTGATCCCCCTGGGAAGCCTGACTACCAGGATACCTGGGGAAGGCATAACCAAGAGGGTGACCTGGTGGAGGTGGCTCTCCAGAGAAACTGAACCAATAGGAGATATAAAAGGATGTATTAGAAGGGATTGGCTCACATGCTTATGGAAGCTGGCAAGTCCAAAATCTGCAGAGTAGGTGTCCTTGTTCAAATTCAAAAGCCAGATGCTGCTGTAGAACCAGGAAGATACTTCAGTTTAAGGACCATTAGACAGGAGAATTCTGTCTTACTTGGAGGAGGGTCAGCCTTCAACGGATGATCCAGCGGGGTCTGGATCTTGTCATGTCCCAGTAAACCCGGGAAATAGATATTATCACAACTGCACACACACACACACACACACACACACACACACACCATGAATAAACAAAGAGCTCAAACCAGCTAAGTGACTGATCTTACAACAGACAGGTAGTAGGACAAGACATCAGATATGATTACAGCAGGCGCCAAGGCCTACTTTCTTTTATTAATTTTTTTTAAGTACTTCTACAAGAAACTACTAAAGCTGTGAATTCCAGAACATTCAAGGCTGATGTGTGTGTCGTTTTTCTTACATACTTTGCCAAGCGTTTTGTTCTCATTTCACTGCTGAGAATTCTTCAGCATTTGCGGTGCTGTCATAGGGCACAAAAGTATCTCACAGACTATTCTGAAGCGGCATTAATAGGCCTTCTCCTGTCTGAGCCCATGCACAGCCCTGCACCTCAATCAGCCAATCCAAACTAGTGTGAGCATCTAAAGACGAAGGACCTGGTCCCTGCTTTCCGTTGGCTGGTAATCTCATTACGGTGATATAACAAAGTGAAATGATGAGAAGAGATAAGGGCCAGGCTGTGTGACTCTGACCTTAGGTAGCAAAAATTTAATAACAGCAAAAGAAAGAGTGATTAGTCTATGGAAGCTGCCCAGGAGAAAAGGCATTGCAAGCTGGGTGGAGGGTATTGCAAACATCTAGGGAAGGTGTAAAGTCTTCAAAGAAGTTGAGTGAATTATCTCAGAGCAAAGCATGGACTCTGTCTTTTAAACTTCCAGGCTTTCACAACTTCCCAATAAATTCGGTCAGTTGTCAGTATGCTTTTTTCTTTTTTTTTTTTTTTTGAGGCAATAAATTCACAAATGCTGTAAGACCAAATTGAACATGAAATCCTCAGTTGATTTCATTTTCTTTTTTAATTTAGTAAGAGACTTCTTCAGAATGAATCTCATCAAGAATAATGTGACTTGAGCCACCTATTGTACTGAATGACTTCCCCTTCTTTTTAAAATGGAAATCAGTTTTTATTTTATATGCAGGTATAGCATCCACAATTATAAGTTAAAAAAAAAGAAAGAAAGCAACTATATAAACCTTTCTATCAGCATTGCTAGGGTTGCAATCTATATGCAGAAGTAGCCGGTTGTTAACTCATGAGGCAGTTTCCTTAAAATAAGTGAGTAATGACAATTAAGTCACTATATGGAGTGATTTCTCAAACAATACACTCCATCATGTTACCTTAATTACCTTAAGCTATGGCTGTATTTTAAAGAAAGGAACCTCTTCTCATGACTGTTATAAATACAGACAAGGTATTTCTCCTCTTGTGGGAATCATGAGGCTAATGTTACCACCTTTTCCTTCTAAAACCAATCTTGATTTTTAAAAAATCAGAGCAATCATAGTAACTGGGATCAGCAATTCTGTTGATTCTGTGTTCAGGTGGATCCCTAGTGTTTTCTGCCTTCATAATTCTATTCTTCCATAAGACAAATTCTTTTGCTGGCAAGGGTTTTTCAGCAAGCACCTGGGTAAACGTGTGCAGGCAACTCCTGGTTTGTAATTTCCATTCTTAACACCTGTGCCAGTATATATTGAGACCAGGATTCCAGGGTAAATGTCACTAAACTATGTAAATGTCACCTGAAGTATGCAGGTCATGATATCTGTTGGTTGTATATATATGTGGGAAGCTCTCAGGCTCTGCAGTTTCAAATTCAAGTTCTCCACTGACTGAGCTCATGCCCTTTAATGTGTGATTCATGCTTGTTGTAACATCTTGGAGTCATTTTATAGGGATATTGAACTTATTTGCAGCAGCTTTGACTGGATTCTTTTGCTTGGTGCCGAAAGCTAGTTATTTGATGTGGTCTCTGTTTTAGAGTAACAAGGGGATAAATGTAAATAAGACATTAGCATTGCCCAGCCTTTCTCATAGCTGGAATGAATACCCTTTGTCAGTAGTTTTAAGCACCTTAGCTTGTGTGGCCACTGTTGTCAATTGTAATAAAATCAGGACAAAACAAGGAAATGATGACATCAGTGTAAAAATAGAATGAAATTTGACCACTGCAAATACCATACTTTACAACATCCTCAAAGCCTGATAAAATGACCAGGGCCAGCTTCCTCATGGCTAAGTAATATTCCATCATATAGATGTGTATACATATATATGTATATACATCTACATGCATATATACATACATACATACATACATATATATGTATTTAAAAAAGAAGAAACTTAATACTCTAAGCATCCATCTCAAGAAAGTAAAAAGGAAAGAGCACTTTAAACCCAGAGAAAGTAAAAGGAGGTAAATACAAAAAATGAAACTAGGAATCAGCAAAATAGAAAATAAGCAATAGTCAAGAAAGTCCACAGGCTAAAGGGTTGGTTCATTATTCTAACATGCTTAATAAAATTGATAAACATGCCACTCCAAGACTGATCTCTCTCTAATGAACTTAATTGCATTTGTTGCCCAGATATCAAGAAGTTTACTTTGAAATTGTAGTTGGCTAACCTTTCATCCAAGTCCATTTTCTTTCCATTATGCCAGGCTTCTGAAAGCCTGTTTTTCATCAGTTAAGTTGAATCGTAATGATAAGAGCATGATTCGGATAGCAAAGGTGCTGAGAGCAGGAAGAATGCTCGGGAAAGAAAGTGAACATGAACTGTGAACATGCTGCATGCAGGGAGCGGGGCATTTAAAGCAAAGCCTTCTAGGGGCCTCAGTGGACAGTGCAGGGAAGGAAGCACAACTAAATGTGAGTGTTTTAAAGATGAAAAAGAGCTTCTCTTACATTTCACCTTTCAGAAAAGTAGGAGAGCAACATGAGCACCGGACCACGAATACTGGTGTTAACAGCACAGACAGAGCAGAGCCGGAGGTGCCGTCTGGTGCCCAGCCTCCTCCCAGGGCAGGCGCTGGTTGTTGAAGTAACGCAGCAAGAGGTGTACGATTCTACAACCAGGAAACTCAGGCAAACTGGCGGCTCATAAAGGAAGCACTCCTACAGTTTGGTCTTTGCTGTCACCATACTGTTTAAGCTGCTAATCAGTGTTTCTCAAACTTTAATAAGCATGCAGATCACCTGGGCAATCCTATTACAATGCAGGCTTAATTTAGTAGGTCTGTGTAACCAGCCTCCTCCCAGGGCAGGCGCTGGTTGTTGAAGTAACGCAGCAAGAGGTGTACGATTCTACAACCAGGAAACTCAGGCAAACTGGCGGCTCATAAAGGAAGCACTCCTACAGTTTGGTCTTTGCTGTCACCATACTGTTTAAGCTGCTAATCAGTGTTTCTCAAACTTTAATAAGCATGCAGATCACCTGGGCAATCCTATTACAATGCAGGCTCTAATTTAGTAGGTCTGTGTAGCTGCTGCTGCTGCTAAGTCACTTCAGTCGTGTCCGACTCTGTGCGACCCCATAGACGGCAGCCCATCAGGCTCCTCCATCCCTGGGATTATCCAGGCAAGAACACTGGAGTGGATTGCCATTTCCAATGCATGAAAGTGACAAGTGAAAGTGAAGTCACTCAGTCGTGTCCATCTCTTAATGACCCCAGGGACTGCAGCCTACCAGGCTCCTCCATCCATGGGATTTTCCAGGCAAGAGTGCTGGAGTGGGGTGCCATTGCCTTCTCCAAGGCATGCATGCATGCTAAGTTGCTTCAGTCATGTCCGACTCTGTGCAGCCCCATAGATGGCAGCCCACCAGGCTCCTCTGTCCACGAGATTCTCTAGGCAAGAGTGCTGGAGTGGGTTACCGTTTCTTTCTCCAAGGTCTGTGTAGACTTTATAACAAGTCTACCTTTATAGTCTGACTTTATAAAAAGCTCCCAGGAGAAACCGATGCTACTGTCTGGACCACACTGCGAGCGGGAAGACTCTAACTCAGATGCCCAAACACCAAATCATGACAGTAGCTGTTTCACTACTGCTGTGTGGAATTAGCTAACATATCCAAGGTGTGAAACCGCATGTATGCACCTGGAGCTTCCCTTGAAAATTGGGACGAGCTGGCCAGAGCAAGCCTTCTTCCTGCCTGGCCTCAGTCAGCTGGAGCCAGGTGGAGGCTGCCACTTTAGGGATGCTATGATTTACCCTCTAAAATTACCCCCAGCTCTGTCACACTGAGTCTTGGCCCACGATCCATCTTATCTCACTAACCTCAAGGGCTCTCACCCTTGGCTAAATACTGCAATCACAGGCGAGCTTTGAGAAGGGCTGGTGCCTGGGCCCACCCGCTAAGAGCCTCATGTCATTGGTGTGGGATAAGTCCTGGTCATTTTGAAAGCTTCCAAGAGATTCTAATGTGCAGCCAAGGTTAAGTACTTCTGTTTAAATCAGTTTAGCAACCACTCCAGCAAGGTTCTGAGCCACCATCCTTAGACTGTGATTCAGAAGGTCAAGACCACACATTTCATAATATTGGCAGGACCCAAGATAAAAGGAGACTCTCAACCCATGGCCTTCTCCCTTCCCTTCCAATGCCTCACTACCCACTCAACTCATTTTCTTGTATCCAAAAGGATCTTCTGTCCACAAGAGGGGGCACCCCAGCACATGTGTCCAAGATCCATCCTTACTCCCATCAAGCATCCTCCCTTGGTGATAGCCCAGACGTAGGTATATGCAAAACGGCAGCAAGGTCTGCCCTCAGGAGGACTGACTGCCCTCAGGAAGAAGACTGTGTGGGCCTGGAAAGGGCACCCAGGGCCACTTGGGAAGGAAAGCCTGGTTTCCCAGTGAGGGAATACCAGCCAATTTTCTGAGAGCAGCTGGGGTCCTCCCATTCAGTTCTGACCCTAACTTCTCCAAGTTAGCACAGGCTCCACAGCTTAAGGTTTCTGTCCACAAGTCTGCTCCAGCTTGAGATGCTCATCACCAGTCTTGAGCTCCCCATACTTCTGACCAATGAGCTATAAATTGGGAGTTTCCTCTTCAGGTTTGACAATTTGCTAGAATGGCTTATAGAATTCAGAAAGGCACGTCACTTTCGTTAACCAATTTGTTTAAAAGGTGAACAGTTGCTAAAGAGGCACACAGGGCAAGGTCTGGAAGCATCCAGACTGCAGGATCTTCTGTCCCCAGGAGCTAGGGTATACCCTCCTCCCAGCAAGGTTTCTCCAAAGCAGAAACTTTCTGAACACTGTTGTTTGAAAGTTTTTGTAAACCATTCTCAAGCTAACTCCTTCCTTCCCTGGTGGTTGGTACTGGGGCCTGAAGTTTCCAGCCCTGCCATCACTTGGTCCTTCTTTTGATTAGTCTCATTCTGAGATTACCCAGGGGCCCTACTCTAAGTTACCTCATCAGTATTAACTCAGATATAAAGACGCTCCAATCACTTAGGAAATTCCAAGGGTTTTAAGAGCGCTGTGTAAGAACCAAAGACCCATTATATTTCTTACAACACACCACCTGAGTGTCTCAACACTGAGGAGGCCACACTTGGAATATCAAACAAGGAATTCATCATGCTTTTTGCAGATACATCATGTTTTGGGGGCTTGGTAGCCAAAGAGCTAGAGTTTCCAAACTATTTATTTGAGGAGAGTGGCCACAGGCTTTGAGAAAATTAGAGATTTAGGCTGGCTGCACCCTCAGCTTGTGGGAGCTCTTTCTGCTAGAATGCTGTTATCACAAGTGACTTAGAAATTCAGGAGAAGCCAAACAGCCAGCTGGGCCCTGCCTTCATCTGGATGTTCCCCTGGAAAGTAAAGCCCACCTTGGCTTCAGGATTTTGAATAAAGAGGGCTTATTTGAATGAGTTCTTTCTAGGGGCTTAAGCACTGAGACTTCTGTGACCTTCCACTCTGTCTGTGGGGCTGATTCAGCATCTTCATGTTACGTATGGAAACTGAGACTGAGGCTCAGAGACTGGCCACTGGCCCAAGCTCCTACAGCTCCTCACTGGCAGAGGTGAGACGTGAATCAAGACACCTGGAACCTGGAAGTCCTTCTCCAAACCGTTCCCCTCCGCGACCTCCTAGAACTCACATGTGCAGTAAATCTGCTGCCGTTTTCAACTGGGAGCTGTGTGACTCCCAGCAGAGTTTCTGTTCCTTGAGACCAAAGGAGGTGACACTGTGAATGTTAATGTTTGTCACAGCAAGAGCAGACCCTGTAGCTTCAGGGTGGACCAAGTTGCTCAAAAATACCCACAAGACACATTTTCTCCCTGAGCTTATAGAGCCAAGAAATGTGGTTGGCATTTAAGAGGCTATAGTTGTACCAATAGCCCTCATGAATCATGGATGAGGCAAATGTTCCTTAGAAACAGGCTAGGCTCCCTTTACTTGGTTAGGAAGATAAAAGGCTAAACTCCCTAGGGCAATTGACTGGTGAGTCTCATCCTAAGTATCTGAAGAAATTACCCAGCCTGCTGTCAAAGTTTGTCTCTGAAAATCCTATTCCAAGCAAAATCCATGAGCCAGATATTGCAGACAGACAACCAGGCTGAAATAAACAGCAGAAACAATTTAGCTGACTCACCATTGTCAGAGTACTTTTTTCTTTACTATAATTTTCTCTTTGAACTGGTTTCTAACTTCTAAAAATCAAGGGATTTCTTAGTTTAAAATGTTTTCTGACTTCTTTTGAAATATTGGAGGTCACAGCTGCATTGAGTCAGTGTCACCAGTTGGCAGTGACTGGCTGGACCAGAGCAGTGGGTTCCCACTTTAGATGAGCATATGAGCTCCCTGTAGCCCCAAATCACCATCTTTCATTGTCGCCTTACAGACACATACTACCACCACCATCACCAGCACTTTATACTCCAAACTTTACATTTCTGCTTCTATAGATATTTATAGTTAATAACTGCAAGTTTCCTGTTGTTCAAGATCCCTTGTCATTTACGATATGAGTATTTCCTTATATATGAACCTTGCTTCAGCAGGTCACACTAGCCTGAGAGATAGTCATTGCTTGGCCACTGCTATACTGGGTGGCAAATAACCCCAAGTGCCCATCCAACCTTTAGCACCCAAGTGTCTTATCCTGATGACATTACTTTGCCGACTAAGGTTCATCTAGTCAACGCTATGGTTTTTCCTGTGGTCGTGTATGGATGTGAGAATTGTACTGTGAAGAAGGCTGAGTGCTGAAGAATTGATGCTTTTGAACTGTGGTGTTGGAGAAGACTCTTGAGAGTCCCTTGGACTGCAAGGAGATCCAACCAGTCCATTCTGATGGAGATCAGCCCTGGGATTTCTTTGGAAGGAATGCTGCTAAAGCTGAAACTTTGGCCACCTCATGCGAAGAGTTGACTCATTGGCAAAGACTCTGATGCTGGGAGGGATTGGGGGCAGGAGGAGAAGGGGACGACCGAGGATGAGATGGCTGGATGGCATCACGGACTCGATAGACGTGAGTCTGAGTGAACTCTGGGAGTTGGTGATGGACAAGGAGACCTGGCCTGTTGCAATTCATGGGGTCACAAAGAGTCGGACACAACTGAGTGACTGAACTGAACTGAACTGATGACATGTTTCTTCTTCCTTGCCACCTCCAACATATTGTGGTTGATGTCTGGCACTTTACGTTGATGAGGATTCCATGGCTATGCAGACTCACCCAGAAAGACTGCCACAGCTGATTGATAATGTCTGCCATGATCACCACAGCTGTGCTCTCAGGGCCATCAGCTCTTTGCACTGTTTCTTGATTCTGCGCTTCTTCCCTGCCTCTCAATTATTCTGTCACTTCAGCCACACCTGCGATTACCAGGTGTCATTTCTAAACAGTAACTACTGACATTGGCATCTTCTCGAGAGGTCTCCCACAAGAAAGATTGATTATTTTTCTAACTGCTAGTTGAAGAACTTGAGCAAACTGCCCCATCAAAGGCTGTACCTCTTCATCGACAATAGAGCCATCCTCAGGCCAGAACCCGGAAACCCTCACCCCTCTAACTGGGAAGAGTCTGCTGCCGCCGGCCTGCGCTGCTCCCGGAAGTGACACCAGCTCTCCTGTCTGCTTGTTCTATAGCCCTTTCCCCTTCCTCTGGAGACTCACCAGGCCGAGAAGCGGGGACCCTCACCCACACAGGCACAGCTGGCCGAATCTCAGCATCCTCAGGGTGGGCCTGCGGGTCCTTACCTTTCCCTTGCTCTAAGAAAGCACATCATCAAGGGGTCGGTCCTAGACAACGAACCCCAAGTTAAGAGGCGTTCCTTGTTCTGGGAAGTGTGAAAAGGGCCACTTTTCGAGCCTAAGAAGGGAAAGGGCCCGCAGTCCTCACAAACCTGCAGAAGCATTGTTTTCTTTCTGAGTTCCTCCACTCTTTCCTCTCTGTGTAATATTTGTTGTTTTCTTATAGTCTTTGCCTGTCATTTCTACCTCCCTAGTGCTAGATATCCCAGACAGAGGATGCTTAATACACAAGCACTACATCCAAGCAGCCCCTGGACCACCCCAGTGTCCGGGAAGTGAGCTCTGGTTTCAGCATGGCCCCAGAAGTCACAGAGTCGTTTACAGGGCAACAGTCCACAAGCCAGTGGGGAGATAAGGATCAGGAAGGGGAGATGAGCTTCCCTCAGCAGGTGCGTGGGGAGGAGCCCTCATAATCACCCCCACCAACCAGACACATTTCAGAATGGCCCAAAAATACTATACACTTTGAAGTTTCTGAAAAGTAGCTCATCGAGGAAAAAGCATTTCAAATTAATGATGGACATATTAAAAGTAAAATAGATTATTTCCATGTTCACCTATTTCCATAGGGAATAAACATGAGAAGAAACATTAAATGTCCAGGCCATAAGTGAATAGCTTGACAAATTTTTTAAAAAGTAATGAAATTGCCACTTATATCAATATAAGATATTATATTGATATTATAATATATATAATATTATATGTGATATAATATATACAATATAATATATATTAATAATATAATATACTGTTGTATAATTTTATTAATAAATATATAATAATATAATATTGGTATGATATATATAATAGATAATATAATCCTGATATTATAATGTATATCAGAATATTATCAGTGTCCTAGAAGTCTCCTTTAGTCTCAGCTCCAATCAATACTACCTCCATAGTGAAATAACCATTCCAGCTTCAGTCAACTTAGTGGTTTTTTTTGAAGTTTTGAACCTCTACGTTAGTTGACTCGTGTAGTCTGTGAAAGTGATAGTCGCTCAGCTGTGTTTGACTCTTTTATGACCCCATGGACTGTAGCCCATGAGGCTCCTCTGTGCATGGAATTCTCTAGGTGAGAACACTGGAGAAGGTGGCCATTCTTTTCTCCAGAGAATCTTCCTGACCCAGGGACAGAACCTGGATCTCCCGCACTGCAGTTATATTCTTTACCATCGGAGCCAGCAGGGAGCTCCATGAAGTTGGTAATCTTTGCATCTGGCATCATTTATTTGTTGTATGTAGCCACAGGTGGGTGTATTTGAATACATCACAATTTATTTACCCATTTCACTCTTGATGGACTGTTATGAGTAGTGTTGCTCTGAACACTTTACGGCAGAGAAAAATGTAAAGACTTAAGGATAACTGCCTCTAAGTTATAAATTCCGTACAAGCAAGGGTGTGAAATTTCCCTGGAAAAATTCTCTTACTTCTGTGTGAATCTGCTAAGCTATGGTAGCCAGTATGGGCTGTTTTTTGCCCCTTTAGCAATCCACTGTGCTGAGACATGGTGTGATTGCGTGGGGTCCAGCCGAAGCATTCTTCTACAAAGAAAATGCTGTTACTTGTAAACTGTTTCTAGTACAGGATCCCCCGCTTTTCCAAAGTTCACTTTATACAACTACACTTTTATGAAAGACCTACCTTAGGACCTGTTTGGCTAACCTAAAGAAGTCCAAAGAGGATTTTCACTTTGAAAAAAGGGGAGAATAGTGTCCAGCAGCATCTGGTTTGCAGCAGAACCCAACTCAGGAAAGGGGTACCACCAAGCCACTTCACGGAACTACTCTCAGCATCTAAACGCCAGAGGTGTGAACTGTGTCTGTGAATGTCTGTACTCTATTTCGGCTTATTTTGCGCCTCAGTTAGCAAGATGTGTCCTAAAGTAATTGCTTCTTCCTTCGCTGTCTGCCGTTTCTGCTTACAAAAATCTCAGGATCGCTCTCCTTTGAGGATAACCGGGAGACCTGCACGTTAAGGTAGCCTTTCACCACTAGAGGGCGACAACAGCTCCGCTGCACTTCCCTTTGCCAGACCTGAAGTCAAAATGATTTATCGCAAAACAAGGCGAAAACAAGAAGTCAGAGAGGAAAGGGGAGAGCTGCTGCTGCTACTGCTAAGTCGCTTCAGTCGACCCCATAGACGGCAGCCCACCAGGCTCCCCTGTCCCTGGGGTTCTCCAGGCAGGAACACTTGAAGGCAAAATATACACCCATAAACGGAAACATGTTTTGGAAGTGGGGTGGGTATGAAAAAATTCACCTGTGAGTCGCCTTCTAACTTTCTGTCTTTCCTTCCATCCTCCTTTTTAAAAATCGATGCCACGATTCTCAGTTGAAACTACAGCTCAGTAGGGTGGGACTGAGTTGGACAGATCTCAGTGGGCATTTTTCAGCTCAATTTAGAGCGCTGATGACGGTTAGAGGGAGCTTTATGAAACTCCCAAAAAGCCAGGGGTTTCAGCCAGCTATAGGAAATCCTGCCACCTCCTCCTCTTTGTAAGTGATATTTCTTCCAATAAAACCACCGTGTTTACTAAAATCGAGGCATTGTTGGGTAAGGCTGCTGGCTGCACACCTCACCTCTCTCCACCCTCTTTACCTCCTGCAAAGTTAATCAAGATCACAGCCCAAGATGTGTTGTTTTTGCAGTGGGAGGAGAGGTTGGGAAATTCATTATGAAGGCGAGTTGCCTTGAGACTATTTATAATAAATTTCTACTAGAAAAGGACATTTGGCTGACAACAGTTTTCTTCTGCCTTCCCATGACCAAATACAGTAAGAATTCAAAATGCGAACGGTAAAGCAGGGAACAGGAGCCTACAACTGGAGCAGTCTGTTTTCACATTTCACCCTGGCGAATGACAAACTGGGAAAGGAACCCCCTGTGTATTCCCTGTCCCCATTAGCTCTCTCTGCTCCTCCGAAGGGCTAAGATGCCTTCTCTGTTAGCCAAGACTCCTTTCTGCTGCAGCTTAATTTTCCTGGCATAATTTTAAATACAGATCGTGTCTACAGTGCAGCAATTAGTGGATAGCCTAAAGACTTATTATTTCAAACTAATTGATATGTAGGAAAAGTTTAAATAACCTAACAGGGAGGGGGGATTTTAAATGATGTGTGCATGGTGAAATTTAGAATTTCTCTCTGCTTTGGAAGTAGCAAAAACATTAGATTAAGAAGGGAATGTGACCGAAGTGTAAAATTGATCTGGAAATCTTTCTCTATTGACATTCTTGAGCTTGTGATTAGAAGAGAAAAAGATTCAGACATTTCATAAAAGGGGGGGAAGAGAGGCCTGGTCCTCCCTGAAATCCACCCCCACAAATCCTAGGGGATTGTCTGATAAGAGAAACAAAGGCAGAGTATTCTTTGAATTGTGCTCTTAAGTAAGCAATAAGTAATGGGAAAACGATGCCAGTTTTCCATGGAAACTCTGGGGTCAAATCTTACTCTTGATTTAAACTTGAAGAGGGAAGTCTATAAAGGCCAAGTTTGTCCAGCTGCAACAGAACTTACCCCAAATCATCAGTGTTTCCCCAGGCAAGATTGCCTCCAACTTCTAAGAAATGTAAGAAATGTGATACAATTAATGACATTGCTGGCAAAACAGAACAAAAGGCCCACTTTTATAATTTCCTCATTCTGCATTCCAGCAAGTTCGATAAGAAAGTTCAGAAAATTTATCTGAAGAAAGAATACACTTCAAATGGAAGAAAGCAGGAATAATTTATTTTAAGAAGCAATTGAGACCTTCGATGCTAGATTATGTTGGCAACATTTTCAACATCAGAACTTGGCATTTGTAAGGAAACAGAATTCATGCCATGCATAAACTATAGAGGAAGAAAACCAAACTGTCTTTACAGTATTTTTTCACAATGGATTCATGTCCTGAAAAATATCTGAATGAATTTGGCCAAGTCATTTAAACTTCACGGTCTTCAATCTTTTCAAATATAAAATTGCCACATAGTTTGGTGACTTTGGGGGAGCCCTTCTGATCAAACTGTATCCTTCATTTAGGTACCTCTACACATTTTTAAATTGATACTACATCAGGTGTACAGAATTGTGTACACCTGATAATAATCCTTAGTTCAGTGGCTCATGCAAGACCATACCGGCCTATTTGTTGTTTGTGTTTCTGGTTGCCAAGTCATGTCCAACTCTTGCAACCACATAGAGATGCAGCCCAGCAAGCTCCTCTGTCCTGGGATTTCCAAGGCAAGAATACTGGGGTGGGCTGCTGTTGCCTTCTCCAGGGGGTCTTCTCGACCCAGGGATCGAACCACATCTCCTGCATTGCCAAGCAGGTTCTGTACCACTGAGCATCCAGAGGAGCCCCACTGGTCTGTTTATAATATAATAGAATCTAATATATGCAGAAAGGTGCACACATAGTCACGAGAAGACAAATACAAGAGTGTTTATAGTTGCACTGTTTGTCCCAAGTTGGAATCAGCCTGATGTCCATCAAATGTTATACGGATAAATAGAGTGTAATATAGTCATGCCGTTGACTACTGCACAGCCGTGAGACTGGATAGTCTACAGTGGCACACAACATAATGAATGCTTTTTACAAGGGATAAATTATGTGAAAGGAGCCAGATACAAAAGCATACCCAATTACATTTCGATGAAGTTAAAAGGATAGTCACTTTCGGTGGGGGACAGGGTGACTAGCAATTGGAAGGTGGTAAAAGGGAAACTTCTCAAATGCTGTTCTTGTTCTCCTGATCTGGGCACTGGTTAAATGAGTGTGCTTACTTTAGGAAAGAAAAAGCGCAAATCCATTGACTTATTGTATTATCTGTGGTTGCATAACAAATACCAGTCAAAACCTCAGTGGCTAAGCAATAAGCATTTAGCATCAGCCACAAGTTCTGGAGTTGGGACTCTTCTGGTCTTTCTCAATGTCACTCGTATGTCAGCTGAACGCCGCTGAGCTTGGCGGGACGCTCTTTCAGGACTGGGAGTCAGCCGGCTCTAGGCTGGTCTCAGTTGGCTTCAGGGAGCTCAGGGTCTCCCCACCTAGCCTCTCACCTGACACCAGGCAAGCCCAAGCTTCCTCCTACACTGGTGATGGTGTTCAAAGAGAAGAATGGAAGCAGGGGGGCCTTTTGAGAAATAGAGCTAGTACAGTATCACTTCTGTCATCTTCTATTGACAAAAAAGAAAAGGCACAGGTGAAGAGTGAAGAAGTATGGCCTTTTAAAGTATCAATCCCACTTAGGATATATGTACTTTTCTCTGTGCACGCTATGGCATCACTGGCTCAATGGATATGAGTTTGAGCAAACTCTGGGAGATGGTGAAGGACAGGGAAGCCCGGGGTGCTGTAGTCCGTGGGTCACAAAGAGTTGGACATGACTGAGCAACTGAACCACAACTATGCAAAATAATAAGAATTTTTAATAAAATTAATTAGATCTGGATATGTCTGTTTATACTGTAGAATGTGGCTGTAGTTTGTTTTGCAATCTAACATTTTACCCTGTGAGTATATTACAGTTTATCCACTCTCCTACTGAGGGGCACTTTAGGGACTTTTCATTTGTTACTGTGATACACAGAGCTGCCATGAACGTTCCTGCACATGTACCCTAACATAAGTTTTTCTTTTTATATATGTATTTATTTGAGCGTGTCAGATCATAGTTGTAGTATGTGGGATCCCTCATTGCAAATCTCGGACTCTAGCTGCCACATGTGGGCTTGGGCTGTGTTGCTCCACAGCATGTGGGATTATAGTTCCTGGAACAGGGACTGAACCCACATCCCCTGCGCTGCAAGGCAGACTCTTAATCCCGGGGTCACCAGGGAAGCCCCAAGAGTTTTTCTTGATTGTATACCAAACAGTGAAATTGCTATGTCATAAGGAATACGCATCTTCAGTTTTACAAGAAAAAGCCAAATGTTTTCCAAAGTAACTCCATCATTTTACACTTCCCTAAGCAGTATATAAGGAACCCTGATCCAGACACTTGCCAACCGTCAGTATTCAAGTCAGATTTTTCAAGTGCTCCCATTAAGATGGGAACACAGTGACATCTCATGGAGGTGTCTGCCTGACTCTGATGAGTAAAGAGAATGAGCATATTCTCATTTCTGTTTCTTTGCTGTAACTCTGGTTTTGGCTAGATGTGTTTCTTAAGTAAAATACCTTTGTTATACTCATTTTAAAAAGTGGTTATATTTTCTTATCTTATTGCTTTATAGAAATTTTTATATATTCTCAGTTCTACATCTTTGTCAGGTGTCTATTGTGAACATTTTTGTCAAATTTATAACTTGTTTCTTACTTTGTTCACAGTGTCATTTGATTAACAGATTTCTTAATTTTAAGTGTTAAAATTTTTGTTTTAATGCTTAGTGTTAGCTATTGAGGCTTGTTTAAGCAATCCTTAACTACTCCCAAGGTCTGAATTATATTTATTTATATTGTCTTCCCAAAGACGTATTTATGTATCATTTCCTCTTTTTCCCAATGGTCTGTCATGTCACCATGTTCATATATCAAAGTTGTGTACATACATGGGCCAGCTTCTTAGCTACCTGTCCATTCCATTGGTTAACGTGTCTATCCGTGTGTCTGCACTAACCTCTTGGTTATGATAACTCCATAACACCCTGTGTCTGGCAAGATACCCC
>SJYC01007818.1:0-40403 GCA_006408675.1 Madoqua kirkii | reverse complement strand
ATATAATCCTGATATTATAATGTATATCAGAATATTATCAGTGTCCTAGAAGTCTCCTTTAGTCTCAGCTCCAATCAATACTACCTCCATAGTGAAATAACCATTCCAGCTTCAGTCAACTTAGTGGTTTTTTTTGAAGTTTTGAACCTCTACGTTAGTTGACTCGTGTAGTCTGTGAAAGTGATAGTCGCTCAGCTGTGTTTGACTCTTTTATGACCCCATGGACTGTAGCCCATGAGGCTCCTCTGTGCATGGAATTCTCTAGGTGAGAACACTGGAGAAGGTGGCCATTCTTTTCTCCAGAGAATCTTCCTGACCCAGGGACAGAACCTGGATCTCCCGCACTGCAGTTATATTCTTTACCATCGGAGCCAGCAGGGAGCTCCATGAAGTTGGTAATCTTTGCATCTGGCATCATTTATTTGTTGTATGTAGCCACAGGTGGGTGTATTTGAATACATCACAATTTATTTACCCATTTCACTCTTGATGGACTGTTATGAGTAGTGTTGCTCTGAACACTTTACGGCAGAGAAAAATGTAAAGACTTAAGGATAACTGCCTCTAAGTTATAAATTCCGTACAAGCAAGGGTGTGAAATTTCCCTGGAAAAATTCTCTTACTTCTGTGTGAATCTGCTAAGCTATGGTAGCCAGTATGGGCTGTTTTTTGCCCCTTTAGCAATCCACTGTGCTGAGACATGGTGTGATTGCGTGGGGTCCAGCCGAAGCATTCTTCTACAAAGAAAATGCTGTTACTTGTAAACTGTTTCTAGTACAGGATCCCCCGCTTTTCCAAAGTTCACTTTATACAACTACACTTTTATGAAAGACCTACCTTAGGACCTGTTTGGCTAACCTAAAGAAGTCCAAAGAGGATTTTCACTTTGAAAAAAGGGGAGAATAGTGTCCAGCAGCATCTGGTTTACAGCAGAACCCAACTCAGGAAAGGGGTACCACCAAGCACTTCACGGAACTACTCTCAGCATCTAAACGCCAGAGGTGTGAACTGTGTCTGTGAATGTCTGTACTCTATTTCGGCTTATTTTGCGCCTCAGTTAGCAAGATGTGTCCTAAAGTAATTGCTTCTTCCTTCGCTGTCTGCCGTTTCTGCTTACAAAAATCTCAGGATCGCTCTCCTTTGAGGATAACCGGGAGACCTGCACGTTAAGGTAGCCTTTCACCACTAGAGGGCGACAACAGCTCCGCTGCACTTCCCTTTGCCAGACCTGAAGTCAAAATGATTTATCGCAAAACAAGGCGAAAACAAGAAGTCAGAGAGGAAAGGGGAGAGCTGCTGCTGCTACTGCTAAGTCGCTTCAGTCGACCCCATAGACGGCAGCCCACCAGGCTCCCCTGTCCCTGGGGTTCTCCAGGCAGGAACACTTGAAGGCAAAATATACACCCATAAACGGAAACATGTTTTGGAAGTGGGGTGGGTATGAAAAAATTCACCTGTGAGTCGCCTTCTAACTTTCTGTCTTTCCTTCCATCCTCCTTTTTAAAAATCGATGCCACGATTCTCAGTTGAAACTACAGCTCAGTAGGGTGGGACTGAGTTGGACAGATCTCAGTGGGCATTTTTCAGCTCAATTTAGAGCGCTGATGACGGTTAGAGGGAGCTTTATGAAACTCCCAAAAAGCCAGGGGTTTCAGCCAGCTATAGGAAATCCTGCCACCTCCTCCTCTTTGTAAGTGATATTTCTTCCAATAAAACCACCGTGTTTACTAAAATCGAGGCATTGTTGGGTAAGGCTGCTGGCTGCACACCTCACCTCTCTCCACCCTCTTTACCTCCTGCAAAGTTAATCAAGATCACAGCCCAAGATGTGTTGTTTTTGCAGTGGGAGGAGAGGTTGGGAAATTCATTATGAAGGCGAGTTGCCTTGAGACTATTTATAATAAATTTCTACTAGAAAAGGACATTTGGCTGACAACAGTTTTCTTCTGCCTTCCCATGACCAAATACAGTAAGAATTCAAAATGCGAACGGTAAAGCAGGGAACAGGAGCCTACAACTGGAGCAGTCTGTTTTCACATTTCACCCTGGCGAATGACAAACTGGGAAAGGAACCCCCTGTGTATTCCCTGTCCCCATTAGCTCTCTCTGCTCCTCCGAAGGGCTAAGATGCCTTCTCTGTTAGCCAAGACTCCTTTCTGCTGCAGCTTAATTTTCCTGGCATAATTTTAAATACAGATCGTGTCTACAGTGCAGCAATTAGTGGATAGCCTAAAGACTTATTATTTCAAACTAATTGATATGTAGGAAAAGTTTAAATAACCTAACAGGGAGGGGGGATTTTAAATGATGTGTGCATGGTGAAATTTAGAATTTCTCTCTGCTTTGGAGTAGCAAAAACATTAGATTAAGAAGGGAATGTGACCGAAGTGTAAAATTGATCTGGAAATCTTTCTCTATTGACATTCTTGAGCTTGTGATTAGAAGAGAAAAAGATTCAGACATTTCATAAAAGGGGGGGAAGAGAGGCCTGGTCCTCCCTGAAATCCACCCCCACAAATCCTAGGGGATTGTCTGATAAGAGAAACAAAGGCAGAGTATTCTTTGAATTGTGCTCTTAAGTAAGCAATAAGTAATGGGAAAACGATGCCAGTTTTCCATGGAAACTCTGGGGTCAAATCTTACTCTTGATTTAAACTTGAAGAGGGAAGTCTATAAAGGCCAAGTTTGTCCAGCTGCAACAGAACTTACCCCAAATCATCAGTGTTTCCCCAGGCAAGATTGCCTCCAACTTCTAAGAAATGTAAGAAATGTGATACAATTAATGACATTGCTGGCAAAACAGAACAAAAGGCCCACTTTTATAATTTCCTCATTCTGCATTCCAGCAAGTTCGATAAGAAAGTTCAGAAAATTTATCTGAAGAAAGAATACACTTCAAATGGAAGAAAGCAGGAATAATTTATTTTAAGAAGCAATTGAGACCTTCGATGCTAGATTATGTTGGCAACATTTTCAACATCAGAACTTGGCATTTGTAAGGAAACAGAATTCATGCCATGCATAAACTATAGAGGAAGAAAACCAAACTGTCTTTACAATATTTTTTCACAATGGATTCATGTCCTGAAAAATATCTGAATGAATTTGGCCAAGTCATTTAAACTTCACGGTCTTCAATCTTTTCAAATATAAAATTGCCACATAGTTTGGTGACTTTGGGGGAGCCCTTCTGATCAAACTGTATCCTTCATTTAGGTACCTCTACACATTTTTAAATTGATACTACATCAGGTGTACAGAATTGTGTACACCTGATAATAATCCTTAGTTCAGTGGCTCATACAAGACCATACCGGCCTATTTGTTGTTTGTGTTTCTGGTTGCCAAGTCATGTCCAACTCTTGCAACACATAGAGATGCAGCCCAGCAAGCTCCTCTGTCCTGGGATTTCCAAGGCAAGAATACTGGGGTGGGCTGCTGTTGCCTTCTCCAGGGGGTCTTCTCGACCCAGGGATCGAACCACATCTCCTGCATTGCCAAGCAGGTTCTGTACCACTGAGCATCCAGAGGAGCCCCACTGGTCTGTTTATAATATAATACAATCTAATATATGCAGAAAGGTGCACACATAGTCACGAGAAGACAAATACAAGAGTGTTTATAGTTGCACTGTTTGTCCCAAGTTGGAATCAGCCTGATGTCCATCAAATGTTATACGGATAAATAGAGTGTAATATAGTCATGCCGTTGACTACTGCACAGCCGTGAGACTGGATAGTCTACAGTGGCACACAACATAATGAATGCTTTTTACAAGGGATAAATTATGTGAAAGGAGCCAGATACAAAAGCATACCCAATTACATTTCGATGAAGTTAAAAGGATAGTCACTTTCGGTGGGGGACAGGGTGACTAGCAATTGGAAGGTGGTAAAAGGGAAACTTCTCAAATGCTGTTCTTGTTCTCCTGATCTGGGCACTGGTTAAATGAGTGTGCTTACTTTAGGCAAGAAAAAGCGCAAATCCATTGACTTATTGTATTATCTGTGGTTGCATAACAAATACCAGTCAAAACCTCAGTGGCTAAGCAATAAGCATTTAGCATCAGCCACAAGTTCTGGAGTTGGGACTCTTCTGGTCTTTCTCAATGTCACTCGTATGTCAGCTGAACGCCGCTGAGCTTGGCGGGACGCTCTTTCAGGACTGGGAGTCAGCCGGCTCTAGGCTGGTCTCAGTTGGCTTCAGGGAGCTCAGGGTCTCCCCACCTAGCCTCTCACCTGACACCAGGCAAGCCCAAGCTTCCTCCTACGCTGGTGATGGTGTTCAAAGAGAAGAATGGAAGCAGGGGGGCCTTTTGAGAAATAGAGCTAGTACAGTATCACTTCTGTCATCTTCTATTGACAAAAAAGAAAAGGCACAGGTGAAGAGTGAAGAAGTATGGCCTTTTAAAGTATCAATCACACTTAGGATATATGTACTTTTCTCTGTGCACGCTATGGCATCACTGGCTCAATGGATATGAGTTTGAGCAAACTCTGGGAGATGGTGAAGGACAGGGAAGCCCGGGGTGCTGTAGTCCGTGGGTCACAAAGAGTTGGACATGACTGAGCAACTGAACCACAACTATGCAAAATAATAAGAATTTTTAATAAAATTAATTAGATCTGGATATGTCTGTTTATACTGTAGAATGTGGCTGTAGTTTGTTTTGCAATCTAACATTTTACCCTGTGAGTATATTACAGTTTATCCACTCTCCTACTGAGGGGCACTTTAGGGACTTTTCATTTGTTACTGTGATACACAGAGCTGCCATGAACATTCCTGCACATGTACCCTAACATAAGTTTTTCTTTTTATATATGTATTTATTTGAGCGTGTCAGATCATAGTTGTAGTATGTGGGATCCCTCATTGCAAATCTCGGACTCTAGCTGCCACATGTGGGCTTGGGCTGTGTTGCTCCACAGCATGTGGGATTATAGTTCCTGGAACAGGGACTGAACCCACATCCCCTGCGCTGCAAGGCAGACTCTTAATCCCGGGGTCACCAGGGAAGCCCCAAGAGTTTTTCTTGATTGTATACCAACAGTGAAATTGCTATGTCATAAGGAATACGCATCTTCAGTTTTACAAGAAAAAGCCAAATGTTTTCCAAAGTAACTCCATCATTTTACACTTCCCTAAGCAGTATATAAGGAACCCTGATCCAGACACTTGCCAACCGTCAGTATTCAAGTCAGATTTTTCAAGTGCTCCCATTAAGATGGGAACACAGTGACATCTCATGGAGGTGTCTGCCTGACTCTGATGAGTAAAGAGAATGAGCATATTCTCATTTCTGTTTCTTTGCTGTAACTCTGGTTTTGGCTAGATGTGTTTCTTAAGTAAAATACCTTTGTTATACTCATTTTAAAAAGTGGTTATATTTTCTTATCTTATTGCTTTATAGAAATTTTTATATATTCTCAGTTCTACATCTTTGTCAGGTGTCTATTGTGAACATTTTTGTCAAATTTATAACTTGTTTCTTACTTTGTTCACAGTGTCATTTGATTAACAGATTTCTTAATTTTAAGTGTTAAAATTTTTGTTTTAATGCTTAGTGTTAGCTATTGAGGCTTGTTTAAGCAATCCTTAACTACTCCCAAGGTCTGAATTATATTTATTTATATTGTCTTCCCAAAGACGTATTTATGTATCATTTCCTCTTTTTCCCAATGGTCTGTCATGTCACCATGTTCATATATCAAAGTTGTGTACATACATGGGCCAGCTTCTTAGCTACCTGTCCATTCCATTGGTTAACGTGTCTATCCGTGTGTCTGCACTAACCTCTTGGTTATGATAACTCCATAACACCCTGTGTCTGGCAAGATACCCCTTCCTATTCATAGCTGGTTCATCCACATCTAAGGCCAACATTTAGGAAGAAAGGATTCATCTTTAACTGGCTTAATACCTGTCTCTTATACACATCTAATATTTCTTTTTTAATTATGAGAGTCTCAAGGTATATACCCAATAGTGGGATTGCTGGGTCATATGGTAGTTTATTTTCTAGTTTTTAAAGGAATCTCCATACTGTTTAAAGAACCTACCTCAACATTGTAAAGGCCATATACAACAAACCCACACAAACTTTTATTCTCAGTGGTGAAAAACTGAAAGCATTTCCTCTAAGATCAGGAACAAATTAACTGGCTTAATACCTTGAATTTATCTCAAAAAAGCCCTGTATTTGTAACTTTCTTATAAATAACATCTGTTGAAAAATAGAAAATATTTCAAAACAGCACAACTTAAACATTTTTTCAGTTTAACCCTTCATATTCATATTTTTAAAATAATAACAAATATATTTAAATCCATGTTTCTCAAACTTTTGTGTACATATGAATTACCTAGAGATCTTGTTCAGAATGAAATTCTTATTCTCTTGGTCTGGGGTAAGCTTGATAAGATACTTTGAATAGCAATGTACTTTGAGTACAAGCAAAAAAGTACTTTGAGTGGCAATGCTTTATAAGGTGATTTTATCCCACATAGCTGAGTTGGAGAACTTTTCCTTCTAAAGGTGGCATTCTGGCTATCTTTGGAAAACCTCTTGAATTTTTTACCTCAGACCTATATTAATTCAAGAACCTGCTTTTTATTTTTTCTTTATCTGTCTGAGTATTTGCAGAATCTCTAATTCTGAGGTATTGGTCAGATGTTTCTTACTGAAGTCTTTTTTCCAGTGTAGACTCCAAGTTGAAGTCTATTAGACCATGTAAAATATTTTCAAGGATTATGGACTGTTCAGAATAAATATTTACTTGAATGTGGTAAGACCTGGATAACACAGTGGGAATAGGAGAGGGAAGAAAAAAGAACATAATGTCCTGTCTCCATTCGACCTACGATGATAGCATATATCAATTTTGCCTTTATTCTTCCTCCATTCTATAAAAAAGCTCCTACCAACTTTCTGCTTTAGTGACTCATTGAGGAAATACACATATATGTCTTCTTCAGTTCAGTTCAGTCACTCAGTCGTGTCTGACTCTTTGCGACCCCATGAATCACAGCAACCCAGGCCTCCCTGTCCATCACCATCTCCCTGAGTTCACTGAGACTCACGGCCATCGAGTCAGTGATGCCATCCAGCCATCTCATCCTCTGTCGTTCCCTTCTCCTCCTGCCCCTAATCCCTCCCAGCATCAGAGTCTTTTCCAATGAGTCAACTCTTCACATGAGATGGCCAAAGTACTGGCTTCTTGCTCGTGCTTAATAGAAGAGACGGTTATTATAAGAGAAACTGTAGTGTAATAATAACAGTTTGAATTCTGACTTCATTATTTACCAGCTGTGTGACATAGCCACTAACTGATAGTAGTATTTAC
This sequence comes from Madoqua kirkii, assembly GCA_006408675.1. Classification (NCBI taxonomy): domain Eukaryota; kingdom Metazoa; phylum Chordata; class Mammalia; order Artiodactyla; family Bovidae; genus Madoqua; species Madoqua kirkii. The sequence goes on along the minus strand of SJYC01007818.1, from coordinate 33,057 downwards.
CTCATAATGTAAGAATTCAAAGAAGTAATAGATGCAGATAATTCAGATTAGTCATTTAACCAGTACCCAGCATATAATAAAACTTTATAAATATTCATAGTAAGTCATTTTTATTCGACAATATTACAGGAAAATCGCTAAAGGCCTAGTGGAAGGAACTTTTCTGTGCTTAAGACACTGGTGATTAGTTCATTCTCATGGTAACTAGAAGCTTTAATTTCATGGATTAGCTCAGAGGCAGGTCTTCCCACAGTGATTCACAGTTCCCAAATCAATAAAACATACTGAACGGGCAGTTCATCTTGTATGAATAGCTCATGTTATTTTGTAATTTTGACTTGGCTCACCAATTATATTTTAAGTTTCTAACCCTTAAGAGACAACTGTGAAACACTATTCAGGATTCCTCAGTCAACTACCTCAGAGACAAGTACATTAGTAGGTGCTCAATAAATATTCATTAACAATCCAATGATTAACTGAAAAAATTTATACACCTCAACAGGGACACAAGTGGAAAAAGCAGGAAAAGCATCTGCTTGAATATAATGCACTTTAAGACCAGTTAGATCTGTGTAGTTTCAGAAAGGAATGGCTGTTTTTCAGTCTAAATCTAGGCATTGGATGATTTATGGTAGCTCTTCAGCTCAAGTCGTTTAAGCAAGTCAAATAATATCAATGTGCATTAGACATTGGGACACATCAATCTCAAAATTATTATAAGCCCCCTGCAATTTTTATATGTTGTTTGTTGCTGTTTAGTCACTGAGTCATGTCCGACTCTTTGCAACCCCATGAACTGTAGCCCATCTTTCCCAGGCAAGAAAACTGGAGTGAGTTGCCATTTCCTTCTCCAGAGGATCTTCCTGACCCAGGGATCTAACTCTCATCTCCTGCATTGACAGGCATATTCTTTACCTCTGAGCCACCAAGGAAGCCCACCTAATATATGCCAACTAATAATTCAAAAGCTAAGCTAATGTCTTAGTTTGGGGACCCCCAGAGGCAAACCCTGGGACATGGACTTAAGTACATGCAGTGATTCTGAAAAGTGATTCCAGGAAACTGCTGGAATGTAGGGAAGGGAGGGGGGAAAGGAAGGTAGCAATATAGGGTGTGTGTTTGTTAGCAAGTTAGACATCCTAGACAACGATGGAGCTGCGTAATGAAAGGATATGGTTCTCTAAGTTTCCATGTGGAAGCATGCTGTCTCCCAACTAGAAACACTCATGCTGAATTGTTACATGACACAGAAATAGAATTCTATTTTGGTGCCATTTGTTACAGCAGCCAGTGTTATGCTAACTGAGACATTCTCACATAATTTGTATTGCATGATTTATGTTAAGGTTAAGGGAGTATGTGTAGATATGACAAATGTTTCTCCTATTTATGATTCATACTTATTAGGCAATTTTATACTGTAAAGATGCCTCTTAAAGTTGCTTGGGAAATATTTGGTTATTCTGCATTTAAAGTAAAATTAGAGAATAATCCTAACAATAAATCTTGAGTACTTTATTTACCTACTTTAACAACCAGAAGAAAGAGCTGATGTTGTGAATCCCAAAGGCATTATCACTTTCCATCAATCTTTATTTCTCTTCTACAAGGAAATTATGGGGGTGAAAAAGTCTATTTTCTTCCATTGTTATCACTGTATTAAAATGTATACAGAACATAGAGTCTATGGCTATCATGAAGCTATGCTTGTAAGGACAGAAGTGGGTGACTTTCCAATTAAGTATTATTATCGCAAACCAATGTTAAAACATTATTCCTTATTTATCTGCTTGCAAAACAAGCAGGGCTAATTTACCAAATCTTACTATCTGTTTCCACCTTCCCATGAGTTAACCATCTCCTGGTGTGTATAGCCCTGAGGCTACTTTCAAACACCTGGGTGATTTCTTCAAATCACCCAATCGAGGGGATTAAAAGCCCTTCTGATGGGTCATGGGCGTCTTTATTTACACAGGAATAAGTGGCTGTTTAGGGAAAGGTACTTGGTTCTACCAATCCAGTTCTAGTTCTCAGTTGACCTTGCCAGCCAGCGAGCCATCCTAATCCCAAATATGTCATGCAAAACTCAGAACTGAGGATGAGGCGGGGCCCCGGCCAGTTTAGCCCCCACCCTAGATTGGACTAAGGAGCCGTGGCTTGGACCCGACCGAGAGTCAGGGGCAATCTACTCCAAAGGTTTCTATGGTATAATCACTTCTACAGTTATCCATACTTCTGAATAGAATGTGAAGCATCCCTGCCATCCAAGATTATAATGCTGTAGCCTCCATAATCCAGAATCCAGTGGTATTGTATCTGGTACTTTATATTTGACATTGTACCCTGACAACAGTCAAATGTGTTTAGGTTTACAAAACAGTTTCCAGATTTAATGCTGCTGCTGCTGCTAAGTCACTTCAGTCATGTCTGACTCTGTGTGACCCCATAGACGGCAGCCCACCGGGCTCCCTTGTCCCTGGGATTCTCAAGGCAAGAACACTGGAGTGGGTTGCCATTTCCTTCTCCAAAGTGAAAAGTGAAAGGGAAGTCGCTCAGTCGTGTCCGACTCTTTGTGACCCCATGCACTGCAGCCCACCAGGCTCCTCCGTCCATGGGATTTGCCAGGCAAGAGTACTGGAGGGAGATGCCATTGCCTTCTCTGAAATATATCAATGATTCTCAACAATAGTAGACAGCATGATTCCACATGGTAATTTAGATAACTATATCCTTTTCATTATGTAGATCCATTATTGTCTAGGACTCTGCTGGAAAAGGGAAAGAGACAGTAGAGATGCCCCTATATGCCTGGAAGAAGCCAATCCTGATATTTCATTTGCAAGAGCAGGTCAAATGCCTCCCCCCATCCCAGGGGCAAAGATGGTGAAGAGGGCCTGTAAGCACCGTCCCTGTCGAGGCAGCCGCCATCCAGGCACAGCAGACACTTTGGAGGGTGACTGTAAATCCAGGGCACAGCTGGTCATTTTCTGCGATGTAGACCAAGCTCCCCTCTGAATTGACTGCCACTCACGTAAGCACTTCCCTGGGGGCCCAGGCGGTAAAGAGTTTGCCTGTGATAAGGGAGACCCGTATTCAATCCCTGGGTCAGGAAGATCCCGTGGAGAAGGAATTGGCTACCCTCTCCAGTATTCTTGTCTGAAGAATTCCATGGACAGAGGGGCCTGGCTGGCTACATACAGTCCATGGGGTCGCAAAGAGTCAGACATGACTGAGTGACTCTCACTTTCAGTTTTTGCTTTTCATGTAAGACCCCAAAGGTAAAGTCACCCAGAGTAAACACTTTGTGTTCCAAATCACCTCTGTAGACTTCTGAACAAAAAAAACCACACACACAAAAAGAAAGAGATCCATCAGAGAAAGAATCTGGCCTTAAAGACTTTAAAAAGAGCATTTCTATAAAAACACCTTGCAATTAGTTTTATCAGATTCCATATTCCAGACCCCATGGGTTTAGTAGTCATATCACCAGCTTTGGATAAAGAAAGAAATAGGAAAAAATACATTGAATTATTTAAAAAGTTCCTTCTGGAGGAGCTGCCTAGAATAGGGTCAAAAGCTTATCTCATATATAAGGATCTTCTTTTTCCCAATGATGAGCATTCTGCCACAGATTCAGGATGCCAGCACAATATGGTTATGTCTCCATTCATGCAGCAAAGAGGGTGGCAGCCAGTTCCTGAGTGGGGAGGCCTTGGTAGACTTCTGGGTAGTTACCTATCAAGTCCAAAGACATACTCACAGAATACATTACCCAGATAGTCTAGAAGTTGCAAATTGACCTGCAAGGTGTTTTTAAAATTTCTAATGTAGTTGCTAATGCTGACAAACCGGAAGATTTAACAGGATGATCCAGATTACTAGCTTTCTTTGAAAAATCAGATGTGCCAACTTTGAGTAAACATGGAGCAGTCTAGTTGGCAAGATTGGGCGGCTCCTGTTTGTAACCAAGGACCCGAGGACCACTGCCTGTGATCGTAGCCTGGCCCCAGTCTCTCATTTACCTTTCTTCTCAGCCTTGTTTCAGTTTGCTGTCTCTAAGAAACTTCACCATAGTTTCCAACTTGACCTTGGGTAGAGAATTCAAGAGTGACAACCAGACTTCTCCAAACCCCTCTGAGGCCAAGAGATCAAATGTCTAGTTTCTTCTCAGATCGAGTTATAAATGGTCAACCTAAAACCACAGCCTTTTTAGGCAGAAGACATAAACATCATTTTAGAAGGCGTGACTGTCTAGAAAATACTCACTCCCTAAACATCAAAATCAATTATCCTGATAAAATCCAAGTACAGCTAACCACTTGTGAAATACACATTTATATATATATATATATAAAAAAAAACCCCAAACTAATTTTAGGTGATCAGGAGAAGAGCATTCTCCAGGGATGTGGCTGAGTTCATTCAAGGACGCTCAACACAGTCTGTCTCTTGCTTTTTAAATGCACAGGCTTTAAGTCAAGAGAGAGCATTTTTAGCTGGAGATCAAGTGGGGCTAATTATGAATTAAAAGAAGTTAAGACAGAAGTGTGTACAGGTGAGGTCACTGATCTGAAGAGAGGCCCATCAGGGCAGGACCTCTTGAGAAAAAGCCTTGGGAGGCCACTCGGGCAGGTTTTAAGGGCTCCTATCCCAAGACTTTGCCAGGAGGACAAGTCCCTGGGACTCCCACTTATCTGAAATGATTACAGCACCGTCTGTACTACAGACATTCGTTTCTGTATAACTCAGCACAGGAACTGAAATCATAATGCAAGTTCAATTCCTCCCTGCTGGTGGCATTCCACTTGATGGAGAAAATGTACACACTTCATCTAAAAATAATTAGCCCTTGAATGGCCTTATATTTCCATTGACCAGAGGCTTTTTATTGATTCTTTCAGGGATCCTGTGGTTGAGAGAATGAGATTCTTCTGGTGGTATCTTCTTAGCATCCCTCCAGTAGACAGAAAACACCCTTTGTTGGCATGCCCTTGCTCTTTATAGAGCAGCTAAATCAGGAGCACAAACTGCAGACTAAATTGAGCCTTCTGTTGGGCTTTTGGTACATGTTACCATTTTTTAATATCAGTATTTTACACATTTGGCCACAGGTGTTGGTATTTCTGTATTGCCGTATACCAAATTGCTTTATGCTGTATACCAAACTGCTTTATGTTGTTTCTGAATTTAGAGATTTTGAAATTAATGTTCTTGTATTAAATCAATTAATACATGACAAGTCCTAAGAACTGTGCATGACAAGCAGTAAATACACAGTAAAATTGCAGTTACTACTTTCACTGTGTTACCATCATTTTGGTGGTTCCCTATTTCACTGCAATTTACTAGCTATATATACTGGATAGGTTCTATCCCAGGAGATCTTTATTTTCTCTTTTAGACTAGAATTTTTAATTATTCCAATTTTCCATTTGCTTATCTTTTCTTGGAGTAGCTGACTCTTTACAGAAATAGTCTGATTAAATTAGACTGCACTTAATGCAAACAGCAAAATAGCCAGCTGACCAAATAAACAGATCCTAAATTGAAAAATTGCGTAGGGGGAGTGAGCAGCCAGTGTCTTCCAAGCATGACAGACACAAACAGAAAAGCCCAGTGAAGGTTTAGAAATAAATCAGGCTAATTGCAGCCGGATTGGAGCCGGTATTATTTTCCGTGAACCCTTACAGGCATATCTTGCTTTATTGCACATCACCTTATCACTCTTTGCAGATAGCAATTTTTAATTTTTTTTTTTTTTACAAATCGAGAGTTTGTGGCAGCCTTGTTTCAAGCAAGTCTATCAGTACCATTTTTTTATAACAGCCTTTGCTCACTTTGTGTTTTTGTGTCACATTTTGGTAATTCTCATAATATTTCAAACGTGTCACCAGCCAAAAGATTCTGATTCAAGGAAGGTTCAGATGATTGCTAGCATTTTTAGCAATAAAGAAAGTATTTTTAATTAGGGTGTGGACATTGTTGTTTTGACACACACTTTTGTATACTTAGTAGACCATAGTATTGTATAAATGTAACTTTTGTATATACTAGGAAACAAAAAGTTCATACCACCTGCTTGATTACAATATTTACTTTATTGTGGTGGTCAGAAACTGAAACCGCAGTATCTCCAAAGTATGCCCCTACTCTGTTATTATTTTTTTAACTTTTTATTTTCTATTGGGGTGTAGCCAGTTAACAATGTTGTGGTAGTTTGAGGTGAACAGCGAAGGGACTCAGACATACAAGTACCAGTATCCATTCTCCCCAGTGTACTCTGTTATTAAAAGAGCATGTCGGTTAGACCCTGTACTATGAAACTCCTCCTCAGCATCACTTTTCTGTAAAAGACACTGCCCAGTTATTTGTGACAGCAACTTTAAAATCCTAGACACGTAAGGAAAAACTGCTGAAGTTATTGGTTTTCCTTCTCTCAACTTGCAGAATATTAAAATCTTCACAAACCATGTTTTTACAGAGGGAAGAGGTTGGCCTGAAATGGTAGGGATGGAGCCTAGGTTAGAAGGCAAGAATTTGATGTTTAGACTTTGAATCTGCCCTAGACTACTTGGATGGTAGGCTTCAGTTTCCTTATTTAAAAAATAATGGTTAATAATGTACAGAATGTGTGTTCATTCAAGTTGCTTAGCTTCCATAGCCTGGAGCACAGGTCTTCAAAGATTTAGACCATCTTTTGGTATTTTAAGTACAATAGCATCTTTCAGTTTGACAGGGTGTCTCTGGACCATGATTAATCATTTTGTTAAAATCAAAATTGTTTTTCTCTTTCACAGTCATTTTTATTCCCAGCTATGGTAGGGCCCAGTTGAGTCTTCCTACAGAAAGCAACAAACTGAAAACAGAAAATTCCTAGTGTTACCAAGCACACTGGGATCCACTTGCTTGCTGCACAGCAAAGCCAATCTATTAACACTGGGTTGTACTGAAGGAAAGTACAGCATTTATTTGCAGGGCACCAAGCAAGGAGAGTGTGCAGCTCAAACTCAAAAGACCCAAACTTCCCAATGGCTTTCAAGGAAGGGTTTTTTAAGACAGTGTATGAGGTGAGGGCTTCAGGTTAAGTGACTTTCTTAATTAGTAGGTGTGAGGTAACAGGGATCTGAACAGGAATCTTAACCATGAGCCTTCTAGTTCCAATCAGTCTGGAGTCTCTATGCTTGTGATATAGTCACCATCCTCCACCTGGGTGGGGGTATCTTACTTTTTACAGAACAACTCACAGGTATGTGTCAAATCATGTGCATATCTCTTGGGCAGAAACTAGGACTCTGTTTTGTCACTGACTATAGTTTAAATGATCATTTCTTTTCTTGTTTAAATGTGTTTCCTTCATTTCTGCATTCCTTCACTTCTCTAATTAGTAACTCCTTGTGCCTGCTCTTTAGAACTCAGGAAGATATAGGAAACTAAAGGCTTTTTCTGCAAGCAAGAAACGGGGGACCAAGAGGGCTTTTATATCCAGGAGAGCACAGCAGGGTCCTGCTCAGCTTCAGTCTCCCCTTTTCTTTGGTACTCCTCAGTCTTAAAGGGAACCAGGGTGGACAAGAAATTGAATAAAGTTTTGAATAGAGAGATTAATCATAAACTCAGCAGGGGAACTCTGTTTTAGGAAGAGTCAACTTCACTAGCCTTTAGGAGCAGGCATTCCATAAGACAAGAGTACCAAAGAACATTCTAACTACTGTACACTTGCGGTCATTTCACGTGCTAGCGAGGTTAGGTTCAAATCCTTCAAACTAGGCTTCAGCAGTACATGAGCCAAGAACTTTCAGATGTACAGCTGGGTTTCAAAGAGGCAGAGGAACCAGAGATCAAACTGCCAACATTTGTCACATCGTGTAGAAAGCAAAACAGAATTCCAGAAAAACATCTACTTCTGTATCACTGAACCATTGGACTCTGTGGATCACAGCAAACTGTGGAAAATTCTAAAAGAGATGGGAGTACCAGACCACCTTACTTGTCTCCTGAGAAACCTGTATGCAGATCAATAAGTGACGGTTAGAACTGAACATGGAACAATGGCCTGGGCCAAAATTGGGAAAGGAGTACTGTTGTACTTATATGCAGAATATGTCATGTGAAATGCTGGGCAGGATGAATCACAACTGGAATGCACTTGTCTCCTGAGAAACCTGTATGCAGATCAATAAGTGACGGTTAGAACTGAACATGGAACAATGGCCTGGGCCAAAATTGGGAAAGGAGTACTGTTGTACTTATATGCAGAATATGTCATGTGAAATGCTGGGCAGGATGAATCACAAACTGGAATGCAGATTGCTGGGAGAAATATCAACAACCTCAGATATGCAGATGATACCACTCTAATGGCAGAAAGCAACATGGAACTAAAGAGCCTTTTGATTAAAGTAAAAGAGGAGAGTAAATGGGCTGGCTTAAAACTCAACATTTAAAAAATTACGATCATGACAGCTGGTCCCATCACTTCATGGCAAATAGACAGAGGAAAAGTGGAAGCAGTGATGGATTTTATTTTCTTGGGCTCCAAAATCGTTGTGTACAATGACAACTATGAAATTAAAAGACGCTTGCTCCTTAGAAGGAAATCTATTACAAAGCTAAATAGCATACTAAAAGGCAGAGACATCACTTGGCTGACAAAGGTCTATCTAATCAAAGCTGTGGTTTTTCCAGGTGTCATGTACAGACATGAGAGTTCAACCACAAAAAAGGCTGAGCACTGAAAATTGATATTTTCAAGCTGATGCTTGAGAAGACTTTTGAGAATCCCTTAGACTGCAAGGAGACCAAACTGCCCGATCCTAAAGGAAATCAACTGTGAATATTAATTGGAAGGACTGATGTTGAAGCTGAAGCTCCAATACTTTGGCCACCTGATGTGAAGAGCCATTTCATTGGAAAAGACACTGATTCTTGGAAAGACTGAAGGCAGGAGGGGAGGAGATGTCGGGGACAGAGGACGAGATGGTGGTAGGGCATCACTGACTCAATGAACATGAGTTCGAGCAAACTCCAGATGCTGGAGGACAGAGAAGCCTGTTGTGCTACAGTCCATGGGGTTGCTAAGAGTCAGACACGACTTGGAGACTGAACAACAAAAACAACTCCAATTCTAACACAAAAATTTCAAGGTCTAGAATGCACAGGTTAGCTGGGATGAGTGGCTTACCAAATGGCATGAATATTGCCTTACATTTTTGTATAGTCAACCCTCTATATCCATGCATTCCATATCTGTGGAGTCAACCAACTTCAAATTGAAAATCTTTGGGGAAAAATTCCAGAAATTTCCAAAAAGCAACACTTAAATTTGCTGAGTACCAGCAACTATTAGCATTTACCTAGCATTTACATTGAATTTACAGCATTTACATAGAATTGACATTGTATTAAGTGTTCAAAGTAATCTAAAGGTGATATAAAGGATATGGGAGAATGCTCATATGTTATATGCACTGTTTTATATAAGGAACGTAAACATCTTCAGATTTTGGTGTCCTTCACCAGAGAGTTTCATGAACACTTTTGAGAGAAATTATGAGGTTCATGGGGAAATGCTACAATAACCACTGCATAACAAACCACAGATCTTCACTGACATGCAGTATTTATTTAATTCATGACTTCGCAGAGTTCAACTGATCTGGGCTAAACATAGCTGATCTTGGTTTGGCATGTTCAACATCTATGATTAGTTAAGTAGGTCATGTAGGTGACTCTACTAATCTCAGCCAGACTTGTTCCCACCTCCGGGTAGCAGTCAGCTGCTCTTTGATCTTTGGGCTGTGTGCCTGGGATGACTGGGGTGACTAAGCTCTATTCCATAGGCCTCATCCTCTCCTAGACTAGTGCGGCTTGCTCCCATGCCCATGGCAGAAGAAGAGGAGTGAAAACTGAAATGTGCACATGCTTTTCCAAGTGTCTGCTTGGGTGGTTTCTGCTAACATTCTATTGGCCACAAACGATGTTTGATCACCTCACATTCCAGTGCTGGAGAGGTAGACTGTATTTCCTTCCTAAGAGAAACTTAGAGTTATAAGGCAACAACTGTGGGTGGAAACAGGGGGAGGTAAGTATCAGGCCATCAATCCTGTCAGTCTATTGGAGACGAGAATCGACTAGGTTCTGGTCCAGCTTTCGCTATCAGCAAACTAAGTCCTTGAGAAAACACTTAACTTCTTTCAGTCACAGGTTTGTACTGAGGGGAAAAAAGGTTTGACTATATAATTTCTAAAATTCCTTTCCAATACTACCTCATCTTAGAAGAGCTGACTATATAATTGCTAATGTCCCTTTCAAAGGTTTGTACAATAATCTCTAGACACCTGTAAATTGCTTGCAAAAGAAATTATGAAATACATTTTAAGAATCAAAAAAGGTATAAATTACAGGTTAAGTTGGGAAATTGCAGCATTTCAAGAGACATTTATTTCAGAAAGGACAGTGAAGAAGAAATGAGGTTGGAGCTAGGAAAAAAGTCAAAGGAACCTGATTTTCTTTGGTGTATGAAGAGCCACTTTTCTCGATGGACAGTTTCATGGAGTACATGTATGTATAGAGGAGTTTATACACAAAAGCGTCACCAACTCAATGGACACGAGTTTGAGCAAACTCCAGGAGACAGTGAAGGACAAGGAACCCTGTTGGACATGACTCAGTGACTGAACAACAGCAACACATAAAAGCTATGCATTGGTTTGAAATAAAATTTAAAATGCAAGTACATGTTTGGAACTATGCTTAGTAAACCACAGGATCTCTAGCTCCTGTCTTTCCTCTTTTATTGATTCAGTGTTTGGATCTACTGCTTGATTCAGTTTTGTTGGTGGTGGGTTCTTTTTGCTGGGGGAGCGAGGAGGTGGTTGGCCATACCAATGGCATGTGAGATCTGGGTTCTCTCACTAGAGATCAAACCCATGCCGCTGGCAATGGAAACATAGAATCTTAACCACTGGACCTTCAGTGAACCAGGGAAGCCTCTGATTCAACACTTGGATCTGTTGCCTACTTTGTCCTTAATCCCTCCATCTTTCCTTTCTATCAATGGAAAATCCTCATTCTGCCTTTACTCAATAGCCACCAACAAATATTTTGAATCCAAATCTGAACACTGGCCAACTTCAGAGATTCAGAGTTATGAAATTTACAAAAATAGTTTTTAAAATATAAATCCAGATCTTGAAATAATATTTGAGGAGGGAAACCCAAAAAGAGGACTCTGTTGGACATCGTTTGTCTAAAGTGGTGCTATTCAAACAATGGTCCTTAGACCAGAAACATCAGCACCACCCCAGAACGCGTTAGAAATGCAGAATCTCAACACCTCCACACCAGATCTACTGAATCAGAATCTGCATTTCAACAAAATCATTAGGTGCTTTGTATGTACATTAACTTCTGAGAGGCACTGACCTGAAACTTGCTTATCATGTCGCTTTTAACAGGCAGCCATATTTTTTAAAAGTGTTCTCAACCACAGACCAGGAGGCTCCTCTATTGTAATCTGTGGCTAATTACATACACTAAAGAAATTTGGTTAAGATTTAATTTATATATTAGAGCAGACTCAAAGATATAGATATATATATAGAGAGAGATCTATATCTATTTATGAATGTATCCATATATAAGTAAACTCATACAATAGAAGTTATAGCTAGAAAGCTCCAGCACCCTACCCTGGAAATTTCACCTATTATATGCCCCATGGGGAGAAGTTTGAAAGCTTCTGCCCCAGGATAGTGATAATACTAAGTGTATTAGCAGACTCCCACAAAGCCCAACAATTTAAGCCCCAACCTTGTGGCTCAGTTGGTAAAGAGTCTTCCTGCAATGTGGGAGACCTGGGTTCGATCCCTGGGTTGGAAAGATCCCCTGGAGAAGGGAAAGACTACCCACTCCAGTATTCTGGCCTGGAGAATTCCATGGACTGTATAGCCTATGGGGTCACAAAGAGTCAGACACGACTAAGCGACTTTTACTTTCTTCATAAAGTATTTCTTGTGTCCTTTCGAGGCTCTGACCCACTTTTCATGTTTAACACCCATTACACATCTTATGGAGAAGGCAGTGGCACCCCACTCCAGTACTCTTGCCTGGAAAATCCCATGGATGGAGGCGCATGGTAGGCTACAGTGCATGGAGTTGCTAAGAGTTGGACACAACTGAGCGACTTCACTTTGACTTTTCACTTTCATGCACTAGAGAAGGAAATGGCAACCCACTCCAGTGTTCTTGCCTAGAGAATCCCAGGGGTGGGGGAGCCTGGTGGGCTGCCGTCTATGGGGTCACATAGAGTTGGACACGACTGAAGCAGCTTAGCAGCAGCAGTAGCAGCAGCACATCTTATCATGGCAGCCATTCAGCCTGATTGATGTGCCCATCCACATAGCTTGTCTCTCTGGAAAGATTCTAAGGTTTTCATTCTTCACAGCATGAAATATAGGACCTTGCATCAATCAGGGTGCTCAAAAATATTATTTGTTGATAGATGCTTCAAAAATCAACAACAACCCAGAACAGAGTCCAAAAAGAAAGATTTAACAAGTACCATAATTATCTTGCATTGACCAAATAATGACTCAAATGATATAAATGGAAACCTCAAAGACCACTTAGTAAACAGGGTACTGGATGTTTTCATCTGTGAGTTCTTTTCTCTCTCTTCAGAGATAAAGTTACACAAAATTAATTTACAAGCAATCACAACATGCTAGTTACTTAACATGCATTATCTTATTTAAACTTTCCATAACTGCCTTGTCTATGGAAACTGATATTATTGTTCCCATTTCATATATGAGACTATTTAAATTCCAAGAGATTAAATAAATTGCCCATGGTCAATAGTAAAACGCTACCACCCTATGTGGCCAGAGGATCTTATCTATCCGTCAATGAAGAACCCGCTTGTGTAGATCTATGGCATCAGTTTAATTTGTTGTTGCTTTCCTTGCCCTTTGCAACAGGCTCTATTGTTTGTTGGTGTTTGTTCAAAATGTGAAAATTCATTTTAACATCATTTTCAAGAAGGTGTAATTATTTAGGAAAAATCTGCCAAAAATATAAAGCATGCACCACAGTCCAGCACTTGATTAAAAGCATCAGGAATATACACCCATTATGAATTAATTGTATTCTTCGACATTAACTATTCCATTTATTTGTATGTTAAGCTTAGCAGCAGCAGTAGCAGCAGCACATCTTATCATGGCAGCCATTCAGCCTGATTGATGTGCCCATCCACATAGCTTGTCTCTCTGGAAAGATTCTAAGGTTTTCATTCTTCACAGCATGAAATATAGGACCTTGCATCAATCAGGGTGCTCAAAAATATTATTTGTTGATAGATGCTTCAAAAATCAACAACAACCCAGAACAGAGTCCAAAAAGAAAGATTTAACAAGTACCATAATTATCTTGCATTGACCAAATAATGACTCAAATGATATAAATGGAAACCTCAAAGACCACTTAGTAAACAGGGTACTGGATGTTTTCATCTGTGAGTTCTTTTCTCTCTCTTCAGAGATAAAGTTACACAAAATTAATTTACAAGCAATCACAACATGCTAGTTACTTAACATGCATTATCTTATTTAAACTTTCCATAACTGCCTTGTCTATGGAAACTGATATTATTGTTCCCATTTCATATATGAGACTATTTAAATTCCAAGAGATTAAATAAATTGCCCATGGTCAATAGTAAAACGCTACCACCCTATGTGGCCAGAGGATCTTATCTATCCGTCAATGAAGAACCCGCTTGTGTAGATCTATGGCATCAGTTTAATTTGTTGTTGCTTTCCTTGCCCTTTGCAACAGGCTCTATTGTTTGTTGGTGTTTGTTCAAAATGTGAAAATTCATTTTAACATCATTTTCAAGAAGGTGTAATTATTTAGGAAAAATCTGCCAAAAATATAAAGCATGCACCACAGTCCAGCACTTGATTAAAAGCATCAGGAATATACACCCATTATGAATTAATTGTATTCTTCGACATTAACTATTCCATTTATTTGTATGTTGATCTGGAGTACTTCTCATTTTGACCTAGAAATAAACGGATCACCATTTACTCATTTTTTTTAGATTTCCAGTGCTGATAGCAACCTTGATTCACAAGGTTGAACAATGCTGCATTTCACCTGAGTGGTTTGTAATTTTGAACTTTGAGTTCAAGTTCAGTGGGAATTCTTTATCTACAGGGGTTATTCCTATCTTGGGTTGTAGAGAATCCAAATAGTCTGAACTTGCTATGCCTCTGCTCTGAGACTCTTGGGTTTTATTAATTTTTGAATAGTTTTTTTTTAATATTTTATTTATTTATTTGGCTTTGTTGGGTCCTAGTTGCAACATGCAAGATCTGGTTCCCTGACCAGGGATGGAATCTAGGCGCCCTGCATTGGGAGCACAGGGTCTTCACCAATGGACCCTCAGAGAAATCTCAATTTTTGAACAGTAATTTCTTTGTTTTATTGACACTGAGTACCCTTGCACAGGGGTAATATGAATTTGGAAATCTTTCTCACTACTGTGCTGGTCTGGGTTATTGATTCCTTGTTGCTGACATTTTTCCTCCATTGAGCCCCATGAATCATTAGCTGCTTTAACTGGCCTCCAAGATTACAGATTGTGTTTTCTGAGTCTCCATTTCAAGTGTGGAGACTCCAGGCTTTCTGCAGGGACTTCAGTTTCAGCACTTCAATATCCCAAGTTCTTCTCCCCATCACCTTAGAACATGAAACCACCCAAAATAGCCAATCTACTTTGCCATCCTTGGGCCTTTTGGCTTTGAGTTCCTCTGTATCCCCATGACTTTGGGATTTCCTTTTCTTATATGAGAAATCATTTACAAATTTAAATAAATGAATATACTCTGTTTCATTTAGAATTTCCCAGTGTTTGGAGCGGAAAAAGGAATTGCTCAGCCATTTGTACTCAAAGTCTCATTGTAATTTATTCTACAAAAATTTAGAGGAAAACAAATAAACACAACCAATGGGATACTCATTTTCCCATATCCCATTTTCTAACTATCTTCTGATAACCTGACTGACCTCACTCTGTAATTTTTATGTGATTCTGTTATTTCTATTCTTGGTCAAAGTACAAATTCATGAGATTATTCTAAAAATAAGACAAAACTTTGCAAGGCTGTTCAGACTGATCTTGAAACCATCCACTCTGAGTATGTACTTTTTTATGCTTTTGTTTTTGATAGCCCCTTTGCTAATTAATTGATGACGTTAAGGTTAAAATACCATAGTCTCTGTAATAATCTTTCATCAGGTTTTCCTGTTCACTCATCCACACTCAGCATTTTGTATTTTTTATTTTGTATTTTTTAATATATATTAAATTTTGTTTTTCCTTTATAATGTCATTTTTGTACTAAAAATAAATAATCACATTATCATAAAATGAGAAGTAAAAAGTAAAAATATTCATCACCCCACCACAATTTATACATCAGGATTTCTTTTCAAAATCATTCTATATACAATATACAGCCTTGATGTACACTTTTTCCTATGTGGAACCAGTTGGCTATTCCATGTCTAGTTCCAACTGTTGCTCCCTGACCTGCATGTAGGTTTCTCAAGAGGCCGGTCAGGTGGTCTGGTATTCCCATCTCTTTCAGAATTTTCCACAGTTTATTGTGATCCACACAGTCAAAGGCTTTGGCATAGTCAATAAAGTAGAAATATATGTTTTTCTGGAACTATCTTGCTTTTTCCATGATCCAGTGGATGTTGGCCATTTGATCTCTGGTTCCTCTGCCTTTTCTAAAACCAGCTTGAACATCTGGGAGTTCACAGTTCACGTGTTGCTGAAGCTTGGATTGGAGAATTTTGAGCATTACTTTACTAGCGTGTGAGATGAGTGCAATTGTGCAGAAAATCCTTGGTGTAGTTGTTTATTTTTATTTTTTCTCTTCTTATCAAGTTGGAGGAGTTCTTTTTATTTTCTACTTCTTTGTCATATATCTGTACTATGAATAGTTTCTTCCCATGGTTGACATTTTCCATTTCTTAGTAATGTCTTTTAAAGAACAGAGTATTTCAATTTTGATAATAAATTTATAATTTTTTCTTTTATGTTGCATGCTTTTTGTGTCTTGTTTAAGGAATTTGCATTTCATTTGCCTACCCAAAGTTATAAAGATTTTCTCCTTTGTTTTCTTCCAGAGTTCTTACAAATTTACCCTTTATGCTATGTCTGTGGTTCATTTTAAATTAACTTTGTGTATGGCATGAAGTAGGAATGGAGATTATGGGTTTTTATTTGGGGGAAGAGTTTGGCACATGGATATACAGTGGTTGCAGAACCCCATGTTGAAAGTACTCTTGTTTCACATTGAATTACACTGGTGTATTTTGCAAAAATCAGCTGGTCATATATGTATGGGTTTATGTCTGGACTTTCTAGTCTTTCTTGTTGATCTATTGATGAATCTGTATCCTTCGTCAATAGGTGAGGTCTTGCTTAACAAAGTTTATGGTAAATCTTTGCATTATGTTGTGTAACTCATCGAACCTTTGTCCTGTTTTACTACAACTTTTACTATTTGTGGCCCTTTACATTTTCTTATACATTTTTTAGTCATCTTATCTTCTAGAATTTTAGCTAAGGTTGCACTGGATCCACGAATCAATTTGTAGAAAATGGATATACTAACAATACTGAGCTTTCTGACCATAAACATATACCTATATATTTATTTAGATTTTTAAAAACCTATTTCATAAAATTTGCTCGTGTTCAGTGTGGAGGTTTTGTACATCTTTCATTAATTTACTTTAAAGAATGTTATATTTTTCATGCTATTGCAAATGCTATTTTAAAATTTAATTTTCTCATTATTTGCTCTGAGTTTTAACGTTTATAGAAGGAAAACTAGCTTGGTACCAGATATTCTATCTTAAACCAGAAGCAAGGTTTTATTTTTAATAATAAACATGCGAATGTTGAAGTATCTCCTCATGAACTGCTATTTTTCTTCTTTCTAAAATGCTACCAGGACTCTCAACAAAATAGACATTTTTTTTTCTCTGTTAGATTCCAAAGCATTAAACAGATGGGCAGATTGTGTGTGTGTGTGTGTGTGTGTGTGTGTGTGCTGTCTCTTATACACATCTCTTAAATTGAAAAAAGTAGGGAAAACCACTAGACCATTCAGGTATGACCTAAATCGATTTAAGTGACTAGATCTGATAGAGTGCCTGATGAACTATGGATGGAGGTTCGTGACACTGTACAGGAGACAGGGATCAAGACCATCCCCAAGAAAAGAAATACAAAAAAAAGCAAAATGGCTGTCTGAGGAGGCCTTACAAATAGCTGTGAAAAGAAGAGAAGCAAAAAGCAAAGAAAAGGAAAGATATAAGCATCTGAATGCAGAGTTCCAAAGATTAGCAAGGAGAGATAAGAAAGCCTTCCTCAGCGATCCATGTAAAGAAATAGAGGAAAATAACAAAATTGGAAAGACTAGAGATCTCTTCAAAAAAATTAGAAATACCAAGGCAACATTTCATGCAAAGATGGTCATTTTGTTGATAGATCATAATTTTCTAACTATTTCAGTACATTGCATGCAAATCAAATAAGTAAATAGCGTAATGTTATCAGAAAGCCAAATATACAAATAAAGTATAAAATTTAAAAACCACAAATAAAAAATCAAAGTTAAAAAACTCTATTATGTAACATTTAAGTTTGAAATATGTACTAAAGATTTTTTCAAAATACATGTTCTGTCCCCTGAGATGGCCTAAACACAGTGACGATCCAGTCACCGTCAACGTTTTCGCACCCAGAGCTTGGCTTACCCTCTGCACAGGCTCCTTCAAAAAGTGCCTGATATCAGGTCTGAGGCAAGGAAAATACACACGATGTTCCAGCTACCTCTTTAAACCTCAAAAATCAAGCAAGTGCTGAGAAACTAAGAGGGCAGGGTGCATGGCAAATGCAGCCGGGAGGCAGCCTGAAAGGAGCCCCCTGATCACATGTGGCAGAATCTGAGCTTCAGAAAGGATGATGGCTGCAACCGACTTGGACAACAGAAATTAAAAATTAGAATATCATCTCCTGTTATTTTCAAAGGAAGAAAAGAAAAAGAAAACTCAATTGCCATCTTCTGAAATAATTATTGTTCCAACTCCTTAACCACAATATATGTAATTAAACAAAAATCATTAAAAAATTGTCCTGCCTTTTGAGGAGGAATTCTAGTTCATCTCCACATCTTCTTTACAGAAAAATGCTAGCTAAATAAGGAAGAGTTTACTTCCAAAGAGATAAGCAAGACTCATCACATTCATGAAAGGGTTCTAAGGAAATTTTCCATGGATAGAGTTTTACCCCTCAGAATAACTGTTGATTTCGAAAGAAAAAACATTAGACAAAATTGAAGTCTGTTAGTTACTACTTTTAGCCAAGTGATCAGTCTTAGAACCAGATAATGCAACCTCCTGGTGCTCGGTGCCCTGAGGCAATGCGAGATATGTTGGGCTGGCCAAAAAGCTCACCTGGCTGTATATGAAACGGGTAATTAGTGGAGCCTGCTGTATAACCCAGAGAGCCTGGCCTGGCCCTCTGTGATGACCTGGCGGGGTGGGACACGGAGAGGGTTAGTGGAAAGGCTCAAGAGGGAAGCTCCATGAAGCTACAACCAATTTGCTTTGTTTTACCCCAGAGGACAACACATCTGTGAAGCAATTACCCTCCAGTTAAAAGAAATGTTTTAAATAAGTTCTTTTAGGCTTTTCTGCCTGAATGAACTTTTTGGCCAACCCCTCAAAGAGTTCCTACTGACTATTCTTGCCCAAACAAATGTTTAATCTCCGTCTAACCAAGCCTAGATTCTTAACTTCCAGTTTACAGAGAATTTAGGGTTTCTAGGATCAATTTAAATAACACCATGAGGAAATATCAGACCAATTCAGAATGTGGGAATTCCACAAGGAAGTTGAATAGGGTTCTTCAAAGAAATCTAAAGTCATAAAAAATGTAAAACAATAAATAATTCAAGTGTTAAGAATGAGAAAGCCATAACAATCAAATGCAAAATGAACTTTGAATTTTAGTAAAAAAAAAACTAGAAAAAACTAGGAAGAGTAATAACGGGGAAAATTGAACATGGATGGGTGTTAGCTAATATTAAGAAATTATTAATTTTTTTAAATGACTAAGATATTGCCACTAGGTAGGAAAATTGTCCTTATTTTTAACGGTAAAGTGCCTTGATGTCTGAAATTTATTTTCAATGATTCACTCCAAAATATAATGATAAACAATGACAATACACAGGTAGCAAAAGATTAAAGTAAATTGAGGGGCTTTTTTCTGGGTGTTCATTGCTGTTATTTTGTTTTTCAGTTTTTGGCTCTACAGGGCTGCAGTAAGTAGGAGAAGGCAGTGGCACCCCACTCCAGTACTCTTGCCTGGAAAATCCCATGGACAGAGGAGCCTGGTGGGCTGCAGTCCATGGGGTCGCTAAGAGTCAGACACGACTGAGCAACTTCACTTTCATTTTTTACTTTCATGCATTGGAAAAGGAAATGGCAACCCACTCCAGTGTTCTTGCCTGGAGAATCCCAGGGACGGGGGAGCCTGGTGGACTGCCGTCTATGGGGTTGTAAAGAGTTAAACATGACTGAAGCGACTTAGCAGCAGCAGCAGCTGCAGTAAGTATGTTAGTGTTTCCATCCTTACGAGTTAGTATTTTTATTTCTCTGGGCCAGATTCCCAAACGTGGAGTGCTGAGTCTAGAACTCTGTACCTTTTCCTTTTTATAAATAAAATCAGATTATTGTCTAATGTTTGAAAGTGTCAGTTACCCACTAGATATTATTGAAAATTACCAATATAAGGCACTTTAAAAAGACATTAGGCTATTGCACATTCCTGATTGCTAGTGAGAGTGAACGTCTTCTCATATATATATTGAATATTTGCTTTTCTTCTGCTAAGAACACTTGGGTTTTGCCCATTTTCCAGAAAAGGCTATTTTCACTTAGATAAATATACCTATAATACTTGCAGCTTATGATTTTTCTCTCTTGCTTAAAATGTCTCTGTGTGTGCATGAGTGCTAAGTCTCTTCAGTTGTGTCTGACTCTGCAGCACTATGGGCTATAGCCTGCTGGGCTCCTCTGTCCATGGGATTCTCCAGGCAAGAATACTGAGTGGGTTTTCATGCCCTCCTCCAGGGGATTTTCCTGACCCAGAGATTGAACCCATGTCTCCTGTGGCTCCCGATTTATAGGCAGATTCTTTACTACTGAGCCACCTCTGAAGCCCCATGGTTATACAGTTATTTCCCTAAGTCCTTCTCTGCAAATTCTTATTGCTTTATGTTTTATGTTAAGGTCTTTGATATACTTCATTGGGTAAAATGACTTGAGTTGGACGTGAGGTCAAATTGTGACTATCTTCTTAATATCTGTGAATTGTTTGTAACATTTTTTTCAAGCTTCAGTAGTTCTTCTATCTTCATTATCCCACTGTAGCTCATTATTCTCTGATTTTGATTTGTTTCCTTAAAAAATTGGTTTTGATTATATCACTTTAATACCTCAGTCATCTGGCTTATTTTTTATTTATAACACATTTATGCTATACTGAGTATTTGAATTCATTTGTAAATGAATCCTTAAGAGTAACTTTGCTTTCTCCTCAGTTTTCACTTATATTTATGTATCTAAAAACCTTGCTTAATAGATCAGATCTCTATTTATTAAGGCAGCTGAAAAAAATACCAGAGACAGAAGAGCTCTGAGTTTAAAAATGTTGGATAATATAATCAGGGAGCACCGAACACGTTCGAACTTGACTGTGTTGCCTTTTCCTGCTTAACTTTCCAGAGTTCACAGAAGCAATGAGTGGGCAACATCTTTTGAAAAATCAAGTTAACTAAGAAATTTAGAAATTGAGTCTAGCTAGTCAAATTGGAGAACTCAGTCTATAAAACAAACTCTGACTATGCCTTTATGTATTAATATCTTAATATAATGTAACAGTTTGCCTTAAAATTGGAGGTTGAATTTGACAGTGTTCTTCCCTCTTGTTTCCCATTTTCTAAAAATAGATCTTACAAACCTAAGGTCAAGGGAGCTCATGTTTACTAATATAGACAAGCTCCAAGGTATATCCTGCAAAATCAGCCTTCCCATGACGATGTATCTGTTCTGTGGTGATGTTTCCCTCAACGATGTGTTTAGAGGTCATAGCAATAAAAAGATGGTGCCACTGAATAAAATTGTGTGTGATTCACAGATTCCCCCCACTATATGCTATTGTCATAATACTGTCGATCTAACAAATAGCCGTGAAACTTTACGTGGCATAAAGCAAGCGCTTCCTGAGCTCATGAGTCTGTGAACTGGCACGGCAATTCTAATCTGGGCCAGCTGATCCCAGTAGCCTGGCTCTAGTCTTCGTTTGGCTGAGGGGTCAGTTAAGGGCTGGTTGCTTCATAATAGCTCCATTTTTATGTCTGGTGTTTGAAGTGATGGAAAAGAATATAACTGGGCCATGTGTCTCCTCCTCCAGCAGGGGAGCTTATGCTTCTTCTCACAACACCTGAATAAGCTTCCAACAGCGAAAGTGGAAACACACAAAGCTTTTTGAGGTCTAGGCTCAGAATTGCATACTGTGTCTCTGACTTATTCTACTGGACAAAGCAAATCACAAAGCCTCCCCAGACTCAGGAAAATGAAAAATACACCCCACTTTTGGTGGGAAGAGCTGCAAAGGTTATGACTACAAGGAGGGGTGAAGAACTGCTGCCATTTGTACAATGCATCTATGCAGAACACAAAACTTGAGCTGCACAGAAGTGAAGCTCGACGTATTTGAGTACATGACCCGGAAGGTGGCAATCAGATGGGAGATCATCCCCCTGGACACGAGCAGGGAGTAATCAAGAGCAAATGCTGGTGGTCAGTGGAGCTCATGATTGTAGGGAGAAAAAAATGAAGAGGGATCCAAATTGAAATTCCGCAGTGGAACCCAGACTCTCAGGTCCTCTGATCTCAGTCACATTTAGTCTGTGAGGAAAGAAGTTAGAAACTCTCCGCAACAGGACTCATGAGTGTGAACTGAATTGATTGCCAATAATAAAAACTCAGGAGATCTTACATGAAAATTTCCATGTCTGACTTCTCTTGAAAATTAGAATCTGGCAAGCTTCTGTCTGAGCTGAGGGCCTGGCACCCCGTTAGACCTTTCAGACTGGCGTGTCCTCCTCAACGCCCGCTTCCTTGCACACAGCCCACTTCCCTTTTTTTCCTGACTTGCCTTCTCCCCCTGGACACCTGACTTTGCAACCCTTGGACCAGAATAGCTCTAGATTCCTAATCAATGGGGCTTTTAGGAAACAGAGCCAGATCCTGTACTGCATAGTTTTCATGTTTTCTTACAATGAATAAGTGCTCCATTTACAAGAAAGATAAAGAAAACAAGAAAAGCTCTAAGTTGAAATTCAATAATAAATGCACTTTTGTAATTCACTAATAACTAAAAAGACTTTTTAAAGAGTGAAATATATGGCACTTAATGTATATTTAATTTAGTTTTAAATTAATCATTTTAATTTATTACAATAGTTTAGAACATAATAAAATCTACTGCTAACCCATGATAAAAGGAGGGATCTACCAAAATTATAGTTTAGCCACAATTGGATCAATTTTTAAATTTAAAAAGTTATTACAATTAGATTATTATTATTATGATATTGTGATTTATAATAAGGAATATGCATTTGATCTTAATCCCAGTTCCTGACACAGAACTCCTGAAATCCTTGGAATTCCTAAGTTTAAGAGCAATAGTTTAGAACATAATAAAATCTACTGCTAACCCATGATAAAAGGAGGGATCTACCAAAATTATAGTTTAGCCACAATTGGATCAATTTTTAAATTTAAAAAGTTATTACAATTAGATTATTATTATTATGATATTGTGATTTATAATAAGGAATATGCATTTGATCTTCATCCCAGTTCCTGACACAGAACTCCTGAAATCCTTGGAATTCCTAAGTATTAAGAGCAATAAAGGTGTCTTCTGTTATGTTGCTGCTGCTGCTGCTGCTGCTGCTGCTGCTGCTGCTAAGTCGCTTCAGTCATGTCCGACACTGTGCGACCCCATAGACAGCAGCCCACCAGGATTCCCCGTCCCTGGGATTCTCCAGGCAAGAACACTGGCGTGGGGTGCCATTGCCTTCTCCTTCTGTTATGTTAGTGAAGTAATTTAGGGGAAGCACCTAGGGATGAGGCTAGTTATCAGGAGAACCATTCTAGTGATTGGTACTTCCTCCCAGCCTGTGGAGAGAGAAGAGGGTCTGGAGATGGAGTTCAGTCCCCAAAGGCAGGGAGTGACATCAGTCCTGACTACATAGGAAACCTCCACAAACCCAAAGGACTGGGGTCAGAGCTTTCAGGCTGGTGAACAGGTGGAGACTGGGCAGAGGGGCCCACCTGGAAGGGTCATACAAGTTCCGTGCCTTTTCCCCATACCTTGTTCTGTACATCTGGCTGTTCTTGAGTTATATCATTTTATAATAAACCTACGATCTAGTAAGTAAAATGTTTCACTAAGTTCTCAAAGAAACAGATCCCAGTGAGGGGCTTCTGGGAGCCTCCAAACTACAGCAGGTCGGGCAGAAGTACAGGTGGCAACCTGGACTTAAGATCGGCATTACAGCTGGGTGGGGGTAAGGGCCGGTCACAGTCTTGTAGACTGAGCTCCTAAACTGTGTGATCTGATGCTATCTCCAGGTAAATCAGGTCAGAATTGAGTTTAATTGTAGGACACCCAGGTGGTCACAGAGAACTGCTTGGTGGTGTGGGAAAAAATAGCCACATATCTGAACTGGGTGGAAGAATCATAATTATTAAAATTAGATTATTAACATGTTATTAGAAAAAGTGTAAGGGTTCATTTGGCATTTTCTCACATTTCACTTTCTTTTTCATAAATTAAAAAGTAACAGCCTACCAGGCACCATGGGGTCTTGTCTACCAGTCGTCTAGGAGAAACTGGTTGCTAGGCCAGGTACAGTATATTTATAGCTGAAGGCTGCCCAAACTAACCTAAATGAAATCTGCTGTTTCTTAGATACAGGGCTCTATGCTTTTCTCCCTTTCCCGACATTCCTTGGAAGCAAAACTTTAATTGTCCCTGTTGCTGAACTAAAACTGAGGCAAATCCATGATGAGGTCAGGACGGAGGTAGATGGAGAACATCAGATTCCACACTGAGATTTCACTTATGCCTGGGTGTGACAGTGTAAAAACCCCAGCCTGGGGAGGCACTGGCCATGGTCTTCTTGCGTCTGATCCTCCCACGGTTTGTCCCCTGACCCTGAGGGTGGAGCTGTGTGTGAAGGTGACTTGACCCATCCTGGCAATGTGACTGTCAAGGCCCTATGGGTATCACTGCCATAGCACGTTTCCTTCCTGGCTTATTGGAATTCATATGCCAGCAAAACATATTCATAAATGCCCAACATTTGATATTTGAGGAGAATAGAGAACTTTCAATACTCAGGCCGAGCAATTTTATTACGCATTTTTTGATATGAAAAGAAAAAAACGTCATTTAAACATGCCCACAATTCAAGACTCTTGGGGCCTCTTGTTTTTCAAAATTCATAAATTTGCTGATTTTAGAAAGAGAATATGATGCATATACCATAAGCGTGATATACCCCAAGGGGGCCTAGGTCACCCTCATAATCAAGCAAATTAATATAGCTACAGTACCATGTAGGATATTCACATGAAGTGGGGTTAAACAATGATTACAAATAGCCTTGTGATTATAAATACCCTTACGATTATAAAGTAGAAATGACCAATAGAATCAAGGGATTAGATCTGATAGACAGAGTGCCTGAAGAACTCTGGATGGTGTTTTGTGACATCGAACAGGAGGCGGTGATCAAAACCATCCCCAAGAAAAGAAATGCAAAAAGGCAAAATGGTTGTCTGAGGAGGCCTTGCAAATAGCTGAGAAAAGGAGAGAAGCAAAAGGCTAAGGAGAGAAGGAAAGATATATCCATCTGAATGCAGAGTTCCAAAGAATATCAAGGAGAGATAAGAAAGCCTTCCTAAGTGATCAGTGCAAAGAAATAGAGGGAAACAATAGAATGGGAAAGACTAGAGATCTCTTCAAGAAAATTAGAGATACCAAGGGAATATTTCATACAAAGATGGGCACAATGATGGACAGAAACTGATGGACATAAAAGAAGCAGAAGATATTAAGAAGAGGTGGCAGAAGAACTATACCAAAAAATATATGACCCAGATAAGCATGATGATATGATCACTTACATAAAGCCAGACATCTTGGAGTTCAAAGTCAGTGGGCCTTAGGAAGAATCACTACAAACAAAAATAATGGAGGTGATAGAATTCTGGTTGAGCTACTTCAAATCCTAAATGATGATGCTGTGAAAGTGCTGCACTCAGTTCAGTTGTTGAGTTGCTCAGTAGTGTCTGACTTTGTGTGACCTCTTGGACTGCAGCACGCCAGGCTTCCCTGTCCATCACCAATGCCTGGAGATTGCTCAAACTCATGTCCATCGAGTTGGTGATGCCATCTAACCATCTTATCCTCTGTCATCCCCTTCTCCTTCCTTCAATCTTTCCCAGCATCAGGGTCTTATCCAGTGAGTCAGTTCTTTGCATCAGGTGGCCAAACTATTGGAGCTTCAGCTTGAGCATCAATCTTCTCAGTGAGTATTCAGGACTGGTTTCCTTTAAGATTGACTGGTTTGATCTCCTTGCAGTCTAAGGGACTCTCAAAAGTCTTCTCCAACACTACAGTTAAAGCATCAATTCTTTGGCAATCATCTTTCTTTACAGCCCAACTCTCACATCCATACATAATTACCGGAAAAACCATAGCTTTAACTAGATAGACGTTTGTTGGCAAAGTAATGTCTCTGCTTTTTAATACGCTGTCTAGATTGGTCACAGCTTTTCTTGCAAGCAGCAAGAATCTTTTAATTTCATGGCTGCATTTACCATCTGTAGTGCTTTTGGAGCCCCCCAAAATAAAGTCTGTCACTGTTTCCATTGTTTTGCCATCTATTTGCTGTGAAGTGATGGGACCAGATGCCATGATCTAAGTTTTCTGAATGTTGAGCTTTAAGCCAGCTTTTTCACTCTCCTCTTTTATTTTAATTAAGAGGCTCTTTAGTTCTTCTTCACTTTCTGCCATAAGGGTGGTGTCATCTGCATATCTGAGGTTATTGATATTTCTCCTGGCAATCTTGATTCCAGCTTGTGCTACATCCAGCCCAGCATTTCCCATGATGTACTCTGCATATAAGTTAAATAAGCGGGGTGACAATATACAGCCTTATTGTACTCCTTTCCCGATTTGGAACCAGTCTGTTGTTCCATGTTTGGTTCTAACTGTTGCTTCTTGACCTGCATACAGATTTCTCAGGAGGCAGGTCAGGTGGTCTGGTATTCCCATCTCCCTTAGAATTTTCTGTAGTTTGTTGTGATCCATACAGTCAGTGGCTTTGGCATAGACAATAAAGCAGAAGTAGATGTTTTTCTGGAATTCTCTAGCTTTTTTCTATGATACAACGGATGCGGGCAATTTGATCTCTGCTTCCGGTACCTTTTCTAAATCCAGCCTGAAGATCTGGAAGTTCTTGGTTCATGTACTGTTGAAGCCACATGTGGAGAATGTTGAGCATTATTTTGCTAGCGTGTGAGGTGAGTGCAATTGTGCTGTAGTTTGAACATTCTTTGACACTGGCTTTCTATAAGATTGGAATAAAATTGACCTTTTCCAGTCCTGTGGCCACTGCTGAGTTTTCTAAACTTGCTGGCATATAGAGTGCAGCACTTTCACAGCATCATCTCTTAGGACTTGATATAGCTCAAGTGGAATTCCTTCACCTCCACTAGCTTTGTTTATAGTGATGCTTCCTAAGGCCCACTTGACCTCAGACTCCAGGAAGTCTGGCTCTAAGTGAGTGATCACACCATTGTGATTATCTGGGTCATGAAGATCTTTTTTGTACAGTACTTCTGTGTATGCGTGCCACCTCTTCTTAATATCTTCTGCTTCTGTTAGGTCCATACTGGTTCTGTCCTTTATTGTGCCCATCTTTGCATGAAATGTTCCCTTGGTATCTCTGATTTTCTTGAAGAGGTCTCTAGACTTTCCCATTCTATTATTTTCCTTTCTTTCTTTCATGTTGATCACCGAGGAAGGCTTTGTGATCTCTCCTTGCTCTTGTTTGGAACTCTGAATTCACATGGATATACCTTCCCTTTTCTCCTTTGCTTTTAGCTCCTCTTCTCTTCTCAGCTATTTGTAAGGCCTCCTCAGATAGCTGTTTTGTCTTTTGGCATTTCTTTTCTTGGGGATGGTCTTGTTCACTGCCTCTTGTAAAATGCCATGAACTCCATCCATAGTTCCTCAGGTATTATGTCTATCAGATCTAATCCCTTGAATCTATTTGTCATTTCCACTGTATAATCATAAAGGATTTGATTTAGGCCATACCTGAATGCACTCAATATTGCAACAAATTTGAAAAACTCAGCAGTGGCCACAGGACTTGAGAGGTCAATTTTCATTTCAGTCCCAAAAAAGGGCAATGCCAAAAAATGTTCAAACTA
The DNA here is from genome assembly GCA_006408675.1 of Madoqua kirkii. Taxonomy (NCBI): domain Eukaryota; kingdom Metazoa; phylum Chordata; class Mammalia; order Artiodactyla; family Bovidae; genus Madoqua; species Madoqua kirkii. The sequence goes on along the minus strand of SJYC01007818.1, from coordinate 5,376 downwards.
CCACACAGTTGCACTCATCTCACAAGCTAGGGGTCGCAAAGAGTTGGACACAACTGAGCGACTAACACACACTTCACACGTTGGTAAAGTAATGCTAAAAATTCTCCAAGTCAGGCTTCAACAGTACATGGACCGTGAACTTCCAGATGTTCAAGCTGGATTTAGAAAAGGCAGAGGAAGCAGAGATCAAACTGCCAACATACGTTGGATCATCAAAAAAGCAAGAGAATTCCAGAAAAATATCTACTTTTGCTTATTGACTATGCGTAAGCCTGTGTGGAACAAACTATGGAAAATTCTAAAAGAGATGTGAATATCAGACCACCTTCCCTGCCTCCTGAGAAATCTGTATGCAGATCAAGAAGCAACAATTAGAACTGGACGTGGAACAATGGACTGGTTCCAAATTGGGAAAGAAGTATGACAAGGCTGTATGTTGTTACCCTGCTTATTTAACTTAAATGCAGAGTACATCATGCAAAAGGCTGGGCTGGATGAAGCACAAGCCAGAATCAAAATTGCCAGGAGAAATATCAGTAACCTCAGATATGCAGATGACACCACCCTTATGGCAGAAAGTAAAGAGGAACAGGAGAGCCTCTTGATGAAAGTGAAAGACAAGAGTGAAAGAGCTGACTTAAAACTCAACATTCAAAAAATGAAGATCATGGCATCTGGTCCTATCACTTCATGGCAAATAGATGGCAAAACAATGAAAACAGTGACAGACTTTATTTTCCTGGGCTCCAAAATCACTGCAGATGGTGACTACAGCCATGAAATTAAAAGGCGCTTACTCCTTGGAAGGAAAGTTACAACAACCTAGACAGCATATTAAAAATCAAAGACATTACTTTGCCAACAAAGGTCCATCTAGTCAAGGCTGTGGGTTTTCCAGTGGTCATGTATGGATGTGCAGGTGTGCTGCAGTTTTAGGGAATCACATGAGTAGGACATGATTGAGCAACTGAACTCAACTGAATGTAAGGATGTGAGAGGTGGACCTTAAAGAAAACTGTGCACCGAAGAACTGATGCTTTTGAACTGTGGAGTTGGAGAAGACTATTTGAGAGTCCCTTGGATTGCAAGGAGATGAAGCTAGTCAATAATAAAGGAAATAAGTCCTGAATATTCTTTGGAAGGACTGATGCTGAAGCTGAAGCTCCAATACTTTGACCACCTGATGCGGAGAGCCAACTCACTGGAAAAGACCCTGGTGGTGGGAAAGATTGAAGGCAGGAGAAGAAGGGGATGACAGAGGATGAAATGGTTGGATGGCATCACCGAGTTGATGACCATGAGTTTGAGCAAGCTCTGGGCATGGTGTGCTGTAGTCCATGGAGTTGCAAAGAGTTAGACATGCCTGAGCGACTGACCTGAACTGATAAATAGCCTTATATCAATTAGTGTCACAAAGACCATTTTGTGACAAATTTTTAAGTTTCTTCATTTCAGAACCTTGGAGATTTTAGAATTGCAGATAAGGGGTTACTGATCAGTATTAAATAACAAAGTTTGGCCATACTTCCCTAGCATAGAAGCAAGAAAGCAAGTGAGCCAAAGGGGACATTTTCAAGCTGCTGGCACTGTCCAGAATGTAGGTGAGAAAAGGGAGTCAGGACATGGTGGGGCAGGTGCGCTGAGGACTGTCTATTCCTTCGGCGTTCCAAGGTTCAGACTGCCCTGAAGTTGCAGATGGAAGACATACAGCCAAGTCCAGACCAAAGCAAAACTGGGAGCTCAGCGTAGAACCGAGACAGGAAGATCATCAGGGTGTCTGAATCAGGGATCAATCAGCCACATCCACATGGGAATTACCCATGAGTTGCTGAGAAATGCAAGATCTTGGGCATTTAGAAAAAGCATTTGGTCTCACACGTGGCTTCTAAGATTAAGCCCCCTGATTACCATTCAATAAACAACGAGAATTTTATTCAAGATTCTGGGTCTCAGTTGAACTCTGCTCAGCAGAGCTTCGCAGCAGGCAGCACCCGCCTCCCCTCCCCACTTCAGCCAGACTCCAGGCTTTTACCTTTTGTAGGGCTGAGGCCACCGTACGTCTGCATTGGAAGAAAGGTTCTGTAATTTTGAAATATTGAAAGTTCTCCAGAACATTAAACAGATAAATCTGAAGGCAGTTTACAATGCAACAGAAACAGTTTACGAGGCAAATAAAAATTAGAATTAAAAAAGGAATCAGAATAAAGAGATGATAGAAGTCACTCTAGAAGTTCAAGTTGGCTGCCTAACGTGCCAGGTTTGTGAAACGCACTGAGCTCCTGTTTAGAAGTGTTGGCTCCCCAGCCTCTGGGTGAGGCTGCACGTCATAAAGCCCTCTCCTTGACCATCTGTCGACTCCAGGTGACTCCTTGGCTCTCACAGCCTGACTTCTGGCTGCCTTTGCACCCCCAGCTATGAGTAGTTGCCAGTCTCTAAATTTAAGAATTTCACATCATGGCAGATTACTTCTATAAACTTTTTCAACAGACCCACCTCTGCCTGTATGTATTTATTTTAAATAAATGACCTTTAGCTTTATTTTGCCACACAACTCAGACTTGACTTTTAGGTAAGGACAAATGACATGTCCAACTCACCTCGGTTTTACATCTTCTCTGTAGGTAACCAGTTGTTATTGTTGTTGTTCAGTTGCTAAGTCATGGCCAACTCTTTGCAACTCCCTGGACTGCAGCACGCCAGGCTTCCCTGTCCTTCACTGTCTCCCAGAGTTTGCTCAAATTCATGTCCATTGAGTCAGTGATGCCATCCAACCATCTCACCCTCTGTCACCCACTTCTCCTGCCATCAATCTTTCCCAGCATCAGGGTATTTTTCAATGAGTTGGGCCTTCACATCAAGTGGCCAAAGTATTGGAGCTTCAGCTTCAGCATCAGTCCTTCCAGTGAATACTCAGGACTGATGTCATTTAGTATTAACAGGTCTGATCTCCTAGCAGTCCAAGGGACTCTCAAGAGTCTTCTCCAACACAGTTTAAAAGCATCAGTTTTTCATCACTCAGCTTTCTTTATGGTCCACCTTTCACATCCATATATGACTATTGGATAAACCATAGCTTTGACTAGACAGACCTTTGTCAGCAAAGTGATGTATCTGCTTTTTAATACACTATCTAGGTTTGTCATAGCTTTTCTTGCAAGGAACAAGTGTCTTTTAATTTCATGGCTGCAGTCACAATCTGCCACGGTTTTGGAGCCCAAGAAAATAAAATCTGTTACTGTTCTCACTTTTCCCTCTTCTATTTGCCATGAAGTGATGGGACTGGTTGCCATGATCTTCATTTTTTGAATGCTGAGTTTTAAGCCAGCTTTTTCACCCTCTCCTTGTACCCTCGTCAAGAAGCTCTTTAGTTCCTTTCACTTTCTTCCATTAGAGTGGTTTCATCTACATATCTGAGGTTATTGGTATTTCTCCCTGGAAATCTTGATTCCAGCTTGTGATTCATCCAGTCCAGCATTTCACATGCTGTACTCTGCATAGAAGTTAGACAAGCAGGGTGACAAATCAAATTCATGGCATACTCCTTTTCCAATTTTGAACCAGACCATTTTTCCATGTCTAGTTCTAACTTTTGCCTCTTGACCTGCATACAGGTTTCTCAGGAGACAGGTAAGGTGGTCCAGTATTTTCATCTCTTGAGGAATTTTCCATTGTAGGGAACCAGTGGATGACATTAAAATTAATTGATTCCTCCTCAGTCTTTGTCCATCTCTCAAAGAGCTCCTCCATGAGTGTTCACAGAAAGCTGCTGCTGCTGCTGCTGCTGCTAAGTTGCTTCAGTTGTGTCTGACTCTGTGCGACCCCAAATGACATAAAATCACCCTCTCTCTCTTGCTGTCTCCCAGCTACAGGTGGAACTGGAGCAAGAATATCAAGACAAGTTCAAAAGGCTGCCCCTGGAGATTTTGGAATTCGTGCAGGAAGCCATGAAAGGGAAGATTAGTGAAGACAGCAATCACAGTTCTGTCCCTCCCCTGATGACCTCAGACTCTGGAAAACTAAACCAGAAGCCTCCTTCCAGTGAAGAATTGGAAGGAGAAAACCCAGGAAAAGAGTTTGATACCCCTCTGTGATCATTCCTGCCAGGCCTTCAGAACACGCATTGTCGCTCCAGCTCCATCAAACTCTCTCTTCTTACAAAGATCACTGCCCAGGAGCATCTTCCTGAGAGGCATCCCTTAGATTAAAATCCGCCTGGAGGGAGAGTTCCAGAGCAATCCATGCAGCTTCCTGTGCCCAGGCTCCACGTGTCATGTGGAAACTACTGCAGATCTGCTAGTAAAGAGTGCATGTATCTGGGCTTCTGGTTTTCTTTCTAATCGTCCATTCAAAGCAGGTAACTTCCAGGCTCCACGGAACATGTAATGAAGGATAGTGTCTCCTTTGAAGAAAACCAAGCTCATGTTTTTATTTGAAGCTCTGTTGTAAAGTATGTCAAAGTAATAGAAATAGTTGAGAAATGCATAGCATTATTTAACACTATTGCACAGCCAACTTTGAGCTTTTTTGTTTCCCTAACTGCCCCTCAACTACCATATCTTTGGGTTAACATGCATTTTAAATTGTTTCATCCTTTGCTTTGCAAGCACTGTTTGCTGATTTATTTATCTAGAGGCATCAATGTACTTGTTGCTGACATGGCTTTATTAGATACCACAGTGACTTAATAAGCTGGCTTTCTGCCGTGATGGTGAGTGAAGCCACCTCCAGACTTGACAACATGGCTTGTACATTTGGCTGCATGAGCAAGGTGGCTCCACACTTCCAGGCAGTGTGCTGTGTGAGTCAACTGTTACACTCGGAGTCTGGATATTCATTGGCCTTGGCCTAAAACCATGAAAAAACTGCAAAGATCTGTTCAGTTGAATAAAACCCATTGAGCCAATGTCTGTTGAGCAGAGATTCAATCAGAGTAAACAGGTTCCAGCAGTTATTTTGCTGTCTGTCTTCTTTATGGTTCCTTTATTTTAATACAGAGATAAAGACTGAATATTTATCTAGAGACTACACAGACCTACATACAAATGTTACCAGTTAATCTCCATGTATATATATATGCACTCAGCCATATAAGTGCATACACATACACAATGCACACACACAGTCATATGAGTTTGGATATGAGTTTCTTAATTGGCAATGACCCAAATCTCTTCCATAAGACTTAAAACCAAATTCAACATAGAGAAGAAAATGGTCAAACATATAGATTATATGGATATTAAATTATATCAAAATTCTAAGAAACAGTTGACGGAGATTTTGATGCAAGTTGAGGTAGATTGAAAACTTATAATATGATTTTGATGTGTATTTTGCAAGATCAAAAACTGGATTTTAAGTATTTTAAGCTTGTTT
>SJYC01007816.1:0-24888 GCA_006408675.1 Madoqua kirkii | reverse complement strand
CACAAAACCTGTGGGACACTATAAAAGCAGTGCTAAGAGGAAAGTTCATAGCAATACAGGCATACCTCAAGAAACAAGAAAAAAGTCAAATAAATAACCTAACTCTACACCTAAAGCAACGAGAAAAGGAAGAAATAGAGAACCCCTGAGTTGGTAGAAGGAAAGAAATCCAAAAATTAGGGCAGAAATAAATCTAAAGAAACAAAAGAGACCATAGCAAAAATCAACAAAGCCAAAAGCTGCTTCTTTGAGAGGATAAATAAAACTGACAAACCATTAGCCATACTCATCAAGAAACAAAGAGAAAAAAATCAAACCAATAAAATTAGAAATGAAAATGGAAAGATCATGACAGACAATATAGAAATACAAAGAATCATGAGACTATTATTAGCAATTATATTATCTTCATTTTTCGAATGTTGAATTTTAAGCCAGCTTTTTCACTTTCCTTTCACTTTCATCAAGAGGCTCTTTAGTTTCTCTTCACTGTCTGCCATAAGGGTAGTGTCATCTGTGTATCTGAGTTGTTGATATGTCTCCCAGAAATCTTGATTCCAGCTTATACTCCATTCAGTTCAGCATTTCACATTTTGACTGTGTGGATCACAACAAACTGGAGAATTCTTAAACAGATGAAAATACCAGACCACCTTACCTGCCTCCTGAGAAAACTGTATGCAAGTTTAAGAAAGAACAGTTAGAACCAAACATGGAACAACGTACTTCTTCCAAATTAGGAAAAGAGTTTGTCAAGGCTATATATTGTCACCCTGCTTATTTAACTTATATACATGGAACATCATATCAAATGCTGACCTGGATGGACCACAAGCTGAAGCAAGATTGCTGGGAGAGGTATAAAGAATCTTGGATATGCAGATGATACCACTGGCGGACTGTGAAGAGGAACTAAAATGCCTCTGGATGAGGATGATAGACGATAGCTAAAAAGCTGGCTTAAAACTCAACATTATAAAAACTAAGATCGTGGCATCTGGGGTCCCATGATTTTATGGCAAATAGAAGGGGATAAAGTAGAAGTATGGACAGATTTTATTTTCTTGGGCTGCAAAATCACTGCAGACAGTGAATGTAGCCATGAAATGAAAGATTCTTGGTCCTTGGAAGAAAAGCTATGTCAAACCTAGACAGGGTGTTAAAAAGCAGCCTTATCACTTTGCAAACAAAGATCTGTATAGTTAAAGCTTGGTTTGTCCAGTGGTCATGTACAGATGTGAGAGCTGGATCATAAAGAAGGCTGAGTGCTGAAGAATCGATGTTTTTGAATTATGGTGCTGGAGAAGACTGTTGATAGTCTCTTGGATTGCATGAGATCAAACCAGTCAATAATAAAGGAAATCAGCCCTAAATATCCATTGGAAGGATTGATGCTGAAGCTTAATACTTTAGCCACTTGATGTGAAGAGCCAACTCACTGGAAAAGACCCTGATGCTAGGAAAGATTGAAGGCAAAAAGAGAAGGGGGTGAAACAGAATGAAATAGTTAGATGGCATCACTGAGTCAATAGGTATGAATCTGAGCAAACTCTGGTAGGTGGTGAAGGAGAGGAGAGCCTGTTTTGTTGCAGTTCATGGGGTCTCAAAGAGTTGGACACAAATTAGCAACTGAACAATAACAACAAAATTATACCATGTACGGTTTAATATACATATATAACATGACAAAAATCAAGAACATTAACATATCCACAGACTCACATAGTTAATTTTGTGTGTGTGTTTGTATGTTTGTAGTGAGAATACTTTAAGACTTTTTTTCAACAGCTTTCAAGTACTTGATACCATATTATTAACCATAGTCACCACCATGTACATTAGAGCCTCTAAACTTGTTCTTATAACTGAAAGCTTTTACTCTTTGACCTATATCTCCCCATTTCTCTCTCTTTTCAGCCCATGAAACATTCAATTCTGTTTCTATAAAGTCAGCTCATTTTTAAAAATTCCATGTGTAAGTGATACAATACAATATTTGTCTTTCTCTGTCTGGTTTATTTCACTTAACATAATAACCTCCAGACTCATTCATGTTACTACAAATGGAACAATTTCCTTTTTCATGGCTGAATAATATTCCACTGTGTATACATGCCACGTTTTCTTTATTCATTCATTCATTTAAGGATATTTTTATTATTTCCATATGTTTGCTACTTGAATAATTCTGCAACAAAGATGGATGTGCAGATATTCAAGATGCTGATTTTTTTCCTTTTCACTGTATAGCCAAAAAGTAGAATAGCTGCATTCATTATATAGATCCCTGGGTTGGGAATATCCTCTAGAGAAGGAAATGGCAACCTACTCCAGTATTATTGGATGGAAAATCCCAAGGCCAGAGAACCTCAGAAAAGTTATGGGCTTGCAAAGAGTCAAATGTTATTGAGGACGCATGCATGCATGCGTGCACGCGCGCGCGCGCACACACACACACAGTAGTTCTATTTTTAATTTGGGGGAAACTTCATACTATTCTCTAAACTTTCATGTTGTTCACAGTAACTTCCAGGCTGCACCAACTTTTTCTTTTTGGCCATAATGCTTGACTTGTAGAGTCTGTTTCCCAATCAGATATTAAACCTGGGCCATGGCTGTGAAAGCCTGGAACTCTAATAACTAGGTCACTCCAGGGAAATTCTTCTCTGTTTTTTTTTTTTTTTGATAATAGAGGCTTGCATTGTGAGGTGATTTCAACATGTGTGAGGTGATATCTCAGAGTGGTTTTGGTTTAGAGATTGAAAAACTGGCTTAAAGCTCAGCATTCAGAAAACGAAGATCATAGCATCTGGTCCCATCACTTCATGGGAAATAGATGGGGAAACAGTGTCAGACTTTATTATTGTGGGCTCCAAAATCACTGCAGATAGTGACTGCAGCCATGAAATTAAAAGATGTTTACTCCTTGGAAGAAAAGTTATGACCAACCTAGATAGTATATTCAAAAGCAGAGACATTACTTTGCCAACAAAGTTCCGTCTAGTCAAGGCTATGGTTTTTCCAGTAGTCATGTATGGATGTGAGAGTTGGACTGTGAAGAAAGCTGAGTGCCGAAGAACTGATGCTTTTGAACTGTGGTGTTGGAGAAGACTCTTGAGAGTCCCTTGGACTGCAAGGAGATCCAACCAGTCCATTCTGAAGGAGATCAGCCCTGGGATTTCTTTGGAAGGAATGATGCTAAAGCTGAAACTCCAGTACTTTGGCCACCTCATGCCAAGAGTTGACTCATTGGAAAAGATTCTGATGCTGGGAGGGATTGGGGGCAGGAGGAGAAGGGGATGACAGAGGATGAGATGGCTGGATGGCATCACTGACTTGATGGACGTGAGTCTGAGTGAACTCCAGGAGTTGGTGATGGACAAGGAGGCCTGGTGTGCTGTGATTCATGGGGTCACAGAGTCAGACACGACAGAAACTGAACTGAACTGAACGTGTGGCGTCTGTGATTATTAACTGTGCCATAAGAAACCAGCAAGATTTGAGGAAAAGTCCTTTTTCTAATTAGTTGGTTCATTTAATATGTGAAATTCTGTTGTAATCAAAGCAAATTCACAGTAACTTTATTTTTCCAAAATACATTCCTAATTCAACAACATTTAAGTATCTGAATTGCTATAAACATTGTTGCCCCTGGGTAATTCCAAGTCTTTTAACTGGTTGCCCTTGTCTTGCTCTTATTCCCTCAGTACTTTTCCTAAGACAGAAGTCAGAAAGATACTTTTAGGTTGAAGCTAGTATCTTGTCATCCCTCTGCCTGAGATCCTTCAATGTTTTCTGAGAAAAAAGAGCATAAAGTTGAGATGGAGGAGGGGAAAAAGAAAAGGCTGAAGATTAAACAAAGACCGGTCCCATCACTTCATGGCAAATGGATGGGGAAACAGTGGAAACAGTGACAGATTTTATTTTTTTGGACTCCAAAATCACTGCAGATGGTGACTGCAGCCATGAAATTAAAAGATGCTTGCTCCTTGGAAGAAAAGCTATCACAAACATAGACAACATATTAAAAAGCAGAGACATTACTTTGCCGACAAAGATCTGTCTAGTCAAGTCTACAGTTTTTCCAGTGGTCATGTATGGATGTGAGAATTGGACTGTAAGGAAAGCTGAGCACTGAAGAACTGATGCTTTTGAACTGTGGTGTTGGAGAAGACTCTTGAGAGTCCCTTGGACAGCAGCAAGATCCAACCAGTCCATCCTAAAGAAAATCAGTCCTGAATATCCACTGGAAGGACTGATGCTGAAGCTGAAACTCTCATACTTTGGCCACTTGATGCGAAAAATGGACTCTTTGGAAAAGACCCTGATGCTGGGAAAGACTGAAGGTGAGAGAAGAAGGGGGTGACAGAGGCTTAGATGGTTGGATGGCATCACTGACTCGGTGGATGTGAGTTTGAACAAGCTCCAGAAGTTGGTGACAGACAGGGAAGCCTGGCGTGCTGCAGTCCATGGGATCACAGTCAGACACAACTGAGCGACTGCACTGAATTGAAACAAGGACCAGGCATGAAGGGTCTCACAGTTATGTTAAGGAATTTAAACTGCCTCCTGAGGACAATGGGAACATCGAAGGTTTAAGGCCGTGGTGTGATTAAAATCTTTAGAAAGAATACTTGGTGGATAGATGGAGAACAGATAAAAGGGATTCATACCTACAAAGAAATCCATTCAGAGACTATTGAAATAGTTTGATAGTGGTACCTGAACTAAAAAAGTGACTTTAGGTAGTAAAATAAGTGAATAGACTAAAAAAATACTTAGGAAGTAGAAATTGTAGGCCTTAGTAACTGACTGAATGGGGAGGCAACGAAGAGGATATCTAAACTGAATGAACTGTGGTGCCGTCCTCTAAGACAGGAAATGGTATAGAAACTGATTTTGAAGAGGAAAGTGACAAATTCAACTTAGGAGAAGTCGGGTTTCAATTATTAGTCAGATATCCAAGTGAGAAAATGAAGGAGACAGCTGGATATATAACATATGGCTGTAGCTTAGTGAAGATATTTGGGCTCAATACTTATGTTCACCCAAGGAGATTATTTAAAATGAAAAGAAAATAGGCCTGAAATAGATTCCTAAAGAATGCCAGGATTTAGGGTATAGTCAGAGAAACAAACACCCAATAAATAATCTTATTTTTTTAAACTGAAGGGTAACCGCTTTACGATGTTGTCTTGGCTTCTGCTTTATAACCTTATAAACACTGTTAAGAAGAAATGTGACCGAGAATCCTGAGAAGGTTTGTATGGTAAGTTCATTCAAAATGGTTGTTCTTTTGCTCTCTGTATGGCCCCTGCTTGACCAGTGCCTACTTCACCTATACCCTACTCACCTGAATGACCTTCCTGCGTAGTTTCCCAGCTGATTATTTCCAATTGCTTATCAAAGGGGTGGTGAGAGGGGTGCCCTTTTTCCGGTTTCTCTAGTACCATACCAGCCAACCTGATGTCAGTTTCCCCTATAATGGGTAATCTCCCTTCCCCCCACCCTGGGAGCAGCCTGACACCTTGTCCTGGTGCTCACAGTGGGGTGTTGTTCCAGCACCTTGCTTCAGATGTGTAAAATCCCCCTACCCATCTAACCAGTCATGTCTCTGTAGCTGACTAGGGGCTCTTCAGTCTTGAAGCTGGGCAAGCACAGGGTTTTCAAGCCTGTATGGTGCCACCCAGCAAGGTGCCAGATAAGAAAGGAAGCTACAAGAGTGACAGGAAGACAGGCACTCTTGAAAGAACAAAGTTATCAGCCATGTTGAATTTCATTCAAAAATCAAGAAACAAAAACATCGAATGAATATCAAGGAAATCAGTAACCAAAAATAGCAAGGAAGAGTAGCAAGGTCCCAGCAAGGGTGTAATACTCTCTTAAGGTATTTGTTTGTGAATAGGAAAGACATATATTGTGGTAGGCTAAAAAAAATGCACCCGCCCACCTTAAAAGATAAATCTTAATCCCTGGAACCTGTGAACCGTTACCTAAAATGACATAAATAAATAAATAAAAGAGGGTTTTATAGATGTGATTAAGTTAAGGATCTTGAGATGGGGAGATTATCTTGGATTATCTAGGCAGACAGGCTTCCTTTGTGGCTCAGCTGGTAAAGAATCCCCCTGCAGTGCAGGAGACCTGAGTTCGATCCCTGGGTTGGGGAGATCCCCTGGAGAAAAGAGATCTCACTTCAGTATTCTGACCTAGAGAATTCCATGGACTATAGTCTGTGGGTCACAAAGGGTCAGACATGACGAGTGACTTTCAGTTTCACTTTTCATCTAAGTGCACTGTATATGTAGTTGGCAGGGTCCTTATAAGAGATACGACGCATGATATTTGATATACACAGGAAAGGAGGAAGCAGTGTGATCACAGAGGCAAAGACTGGAACGATGCTACCGTAGGCTAAAGTATGGTACCACAGGATACCGCAGCCATCAGAAGCCGAAGATGGCAAGGAAGAGAGTCTCTCCTAGAGCATCTGAAGGGAGCATGGCCCTACTAACACCTGTTTCAGCTGAACGAAACTGATTTTGAACTACTGGCCTCTAGAACTGAGAAAGTAAATTATTGTTATTACTTTTTAAGCCACCAAATTTGTGCAGATTTGTAACAGCAATCACAGGAGATTAATATAGAGATTAATCCATAATTAGAAGTCATGTGAATTCAAAGGACAGGTTTCATTTGTTCTGTGTGTTTAAGTATAGGAGAGGTGTGGTGATACTTGAATACTGGCCCAAAGACACCAGTAGAGAGGATGGATTAAAGATGTAGGGGTGAATTGAAGTAGCTGATAGACCGAAGGCCCAAAGAAAGTGGGAGGGTAGATCTAGAACTTACTGCAGAAAGGGCTCTGCACACTGGCAGTACTGACAATCCCTCCTCAATCAAATTCTCTCCTAGAAATTCAAAATCTAGGGTTTATATAATAAACCCTAGCCAGACTCTGCTTGGCCAGTTAAACTAGTGAGGTAGCTACAGGGGTGGCACATAGAAAGAAGCACAAATGAGAGACCACATGATCTCAGAGGGTTGGCTGACAAGGTGGGTCAAGTTCCTTATGCTACTCCCATTTTTGTTCTGATTTCTGATGGTTCTCCTCTTGGGTCCCATAGAATACCTCTGCATGATAAGAACTCTCTTCTTGTTTCTGCAACAAAAAATTTTGAGGAAGAATTTGACAGGATTGGGTTTTAACTGCAACTAGACTATTTTTTAGGTATGTAACTAGACAGAAGCATCTTGATTTATAAAGAGGGGATAAAAAAAGTTACCTTGAGAGGTTTTATGGTATTTTATGAGCTTCAAGTGAGAACATAAGCGAAACCCCTGGGTGACGTAGATGCTTATTTATTATTAGTTTCCTTCCCCTTCACCCAGAGATGGTTTAAACTAAATAGAAAACTCTACATAACATCTGAGAAAAGATGGAGGACAATGTAAGATGACCTTTCCACAAAAGGCAGCCAAATCAACGTGCCTTCCGTATGTCTCTGACAATCAGCCCACCTCTGTTTATGCCAAATCTCATCCCCACGGTTATAAAGTAACAGCTCATTGGACATTCTGGAAAAGTATACTAGAGTCTGTCTCTTCAACATAAGGCGCACATTCCTTAAACTGTACTCTCCACAAGAAATAAGACCATGTCTTATATCCTAGTCTTCACAGCAACTAAAAGATCATAATTCCTATAAGAGGTAAACTTCAGGCAAAATGATGGAGAAGTCCCTTTAACTCTTTAAGTTTTCTTTTCTTTTTTTTTCACTGCTAAAACGGGGGCAAATTGTAGTGCTTGTTCCTGATAACTGTTGTTAGGGATAAATGAGGCTATGCCTGTGAAATATTTGTTAAGTATTTGATGATGAAGATGAACCTACTCAGCCTTTGTTTATTCCTTGGGTTATTTAATTAAGAGATTTGATGATGTCTTGTATTGATTTTATAGGAGAGATCTTTTTATTGTTGTCTCCAACTCTTTGCAACCCTATGGACTGTAGCTCTTTAGGCTCCTCTGTCCATGGGATTCTCCACTCAAGAATACTGGAGTGGATTGCCAGGCCCTCTTCCAGAGCATCTTCCTGACCCAGGAATCCTGCATCTCCTGCATTGAAGGTAGAGTCTTTACTTGCTGAGCCACTGGGGAAGCCCCCTACTAGGCAGTAGTATCCTAGAAATCTGTAATTGCATATTATTCATCATTTTGTCTCCATTCCTAACTGGTACATAGCGAGTTATTCTGAATGTTACTTAATGTCCTTAAACACTGAGATAACTGCAATTTTCTGATTATATCCAATTTCCTGTATCACTACACACAGAGAGAATGAGCTAAACAGTCCTCCAGCACAGAATTCCCTTTGACATTCCTTCTTATTATAAATTAATAATAGAAACTATAGGTTAACATTAGCATATTCTAAGTTTGGTTATCAGAAGTCATTTTCCCAAACAGAGGTTACTTTTGGAAAGGCTAAGAACTTAAGTTTCTAGGCAGCCAAGTACAGATCCAGTTCTTACATTATAATGAGTCTACAGAGTCCATCCAGAATTTTTAGATAACTCTTCTGTCTCTTTAAACTTTGATGGTGACCATGGTAATTATCAATTAAATCAATAAAATCAAGAGCTATTTAAAAAAAATAATCAAAATGAATAAGCCTTTATCCAAGATTTTTAAGAAAAACAGGAAGAAGACCCAGCAGACAAAAAGAAAGAGCAAAAATTATAATGGATATCATAGGAATACATACCATAATAGGAGAATACTACAATCAGTTATATGCCAATGAATTAGGCAACTTAAATAAAATGGATAAATTCCTAGAAATACACACTCTTTTTAGACTGAATCAAGAAGAAATAGAAAATCTGAACAGACCATTATTGGAACTATATTTGAATCTGTAAGCAAGAAACTTACAAAAAAACCAGTCTAGGACTGCACAGCTTCAGGGAGGAATTCTACCAAACATATATATAAAAAATTAATACCTACATTTCTCAAACTACTTCCTAAAACTGAAGAAGAACCATTCCTAAAATTATTCTCTGAGACTGCTACCACTCTGATACCAAAACCAGAGAAAGATACTGCAAAAAAAGAAAATTATAGGTCAATATTTCTGATGAATATAGATGCAAAATCCTCAACAAATTATAACAAACTGAATTCAACAATACCTGAAAAGGATAATACACCATAATCAAGTGGATTTTTTCCAAGGATGCAAGAATGTTTCAATATTCACAGATCAATTAATGTGACACACCACATTAACAAAATTAAGGATGAAAATCAGGATCATTACGTAAAAGAATTTGACAAAATTCAGTGCACATTCTTGATAAAACTTCAAACAAACTTGGGTGTACTTTCAAAGGAAACAAAACAAATAGTTTGAGAAAATGTAAGCACACACTCTGAAAAACAAGTCAACTAACCAAATTTTCTATCACCTCTCATCTGATAGAGAATAGGCCCCCGTCATCTCAAGAGACATACAAAAGAATCTGATATTGATGAAGTATTCCTGGGTTCATAGGGATATAAACACTAGAATGATGACACTCATTGATCCTTTGATCTGGTGGTTAAAGAAGGCCTTACTGGTCATGGGTCCATAAATTCAGCAGAAAAGAAGGCATCAATAAGCTGTGTCTGTTTGGTAATGTAATTTATCCTTTTCCCTAATTGGTCATTATCTCATATGACTGAATACCTGAACGAATTCCTTCTGTAGACCAATTAAACTGTTATGGTCATGAAACTTCCATGTGTCCATGGAATTATTCAACAGTATATATTAAAAATGAAATTATGTACTCTACTTCTTTTTATATAGTCTTTGGAAGCATTTGCACACATGTACAAGAACACATGTTAAAATATTTGCTATTAAAAATTTGCTATTACCTTATAAAAGCAAACATTTGATAAAACTCAAATGTCCATTGATAGGAAATGTTATAGACATTCACTCTCCCAAAACCTTATTGGAGCAGCACCACCACTTGAGTCTGAATGAACCAGCTTTTTCTTTCATAAAATATGTATTTTTGGCTTTGCCAGAGCAGTTGTCTCTAGTACCATAAAGAGTGGTAGTTCCAATGTAATTTGGATAGAGAAATACAATACAATAATATACAGTTTTATACTAAAAGAATAGCAGGATTTTGCCAATATGGTTCAGAGTATGAAGAAAATGTGTGTGAAAGCATTCTAAAATTATTATGCCAAAAAAGACAAAATATGAAACTAAAGTAGAATTTATTGACATATAAGTACTGACCTGAGATTTAGGTAGTAATGTATACTAACATGAATAAGTGGAGTGTGTTAACAGCCTATTAGATTACTAAATCTTTTACTCAGTGAAGATATTTCATGAAAATGTACATCAAGGGGCATTAAAAAGAATCTTAATAATCAGATGGACTAGTTACCCATCCAGTGAATTTCAGTTAGCTTCTAACCACTCCAGGATTTGATTAATGGGCACATGTGCAAAGCAGCCACGGTAACAGGGAGGGAAGCTATACATGATCTCAATACTTCCCTTCAACAGACTTCCCCTCAGCAAAGCTGATCTGTGTCCTTCCATCACAGAGTTCCAACCTGCCAGTAGAGGAAACCAATCAGCATCATTTCTGGGGGAAAATAGCTAGCTACCTGGCAACATATGGATTACACTGGACCTCTTTTCTCATGGAAGAGGCAGTGATTTATCCTATCAAGAAGAGATACATATTTCATAATGAATTTGAATTACTAGTCTGCCATCATGGTTTCATATTGTGCCAACTCAGCTAAACCAGACCGGTTTCCAAAATTTCCTTCCATGTATGTTTCCACATTAGGATTCACCACTAGAAAAGTTTGAGATTTGGAGAAAGGAAGTGAAGCAGTACCATTTTTGTTCTGAAGGCCAAGACAGAGAAAGTATCCTTGTAACTCAGGCATGCCACTGGCTCACCTTGCTGATGCGGGACAACTTGGGCCTTCAGCTTCTTTCACTCCTGCTTGATTTCCACCTCAGTTTTCCTAAATCCTGGGTCAGATGCAAGTGCATGTTTATGACGAAGAGCATCAGCTTACTCCACAGGTCGCCTGCATCATCAAAATTGGAAACAAAGAGAGACACAGTTCTAGTTTATCCTTGGTCTCCTTCACTTCCTGTGCATTTTCCTTCCAGATTGAAGGTTCAATGGCAATACACTTATACTGTTTAATGGCCTCCACCATTGCATAAACTTTTCCCACATCTTTATAGCCCCAGGGATGATAAGAGCTTACTGCTCTTGCCAGCACTGGGATCCTTTACAGTCCTTTCTTGATTCTTGTAACCCTACCTAAACTCTTATAAGTAAGAGATATATCAGAAATAACATACATTAGTGAGAATATTGAGAGAAGAAAATCCTTGGGTACTGCAGTGGGAATGTAAATTGGTAAAGGGCTATAAATACCAGCATGTAATTGCCTCAAAAAATTAAAACCAAAGCTGCATATGATCCAGCAACTCCACTTTTTCGTCTATACATAAAGGAAAAGAAATCACTGTCTTGAAGAGATATCTGTACCCCCATGATCACTGTAACATTATTTACAATAGCCAGGACATCGAAACAACCTAAATGTGTGCCGACAGATGAATGGAGAAAGAAAATGTGGTATGTACACGTGGCAGAATGTTGTTCAGTCATGAGAAGGAAGGAAATTCTGCATTTGTGACAATGGGGATGGACCTGGAGAGTATTATGCTAAGTAAAAAAAGTCAGACAGAGAAAGACAAATATTGTATGATCTCACTTATATGTAGAATCTTAAAAAAAGTTCTGAACTCATAGAAACAGGGAACAGATTGGTGGGTTACCAGAGGTGGGTGGTGGACAAGTGTGGAAGTGGTCCAAAATTACAGATGTTCAGTTACATAATAAATATGCTTGAGAAATTTAATGCACAGGAATGGTGACTGTAGTTAACAGTACTGTATTATATCAGATGGTCTCTGACTTACTATGGTTTGACAAAGTTCTTTCACTTTATTATGGTGTGGATGTAATATGCAATCAGTAAACATACTTCTAAATTTTTATCTTTTCCTGCTCTAGAAGTTTGTGGTATGATGCTCTCTTGTGGTTCTGGGCCGTGGCAGTGAGCCACAGCTCCCAGTCAGCTCCACAGTCATGAAGGCAAACAATTGATATACTCTTAGCCATTCTGTGCCCATACAACTATTCTATTTTTCACTTGTAGTACAGGATCCAAAAAATTATGTGAGATATTCAACACTTTATTATAAAATAGACTCTATGTTAGATGGTTTTATTCAACTGTGGGCTAATGCATGTGTTCTGCAAACATTTAAGGTAAGATAGGCCAAGCTATGATGTTCTGTATGTTAGGTCTATTAAATGCACTTTTGATT
Source organism: Madoqua kirkii (assembly GCA_006408675.1). Lineage (NCBI taxonomy): Eukaryota > Metazoa > Chordata > Mammalia > Artiodactyla > Bovidae > Madoqua > Madoqua kirkii. The sequence goes on along the minus strand of SJYC01007816.1, from coordinate 12,445 downwards.
CAGATATTTTCAACTTACGATGGGTTTATTGGGACATAACTCCATTGTAAGTTGAGGGAGATCAGTATTTAAAAGTTGCCAAGAGAGTAGCTTTTAAGAGTTCTCATTACAAGAAACAAATTGTATGTGAAGTGATGGATTTAATTAAACATGTGGTAATAATTTTGTAATACATGCATATACCAAATCAGTATGTTGTATACTTTATATGTTATATGTGTATAGCATATACAATGTTACATGTAATTATATCTCAATAAAACAGGAGAAAAGATTTTACTATACTTGCTTTATCACACACTTATCCATCTATCCACATATCAAAACATTTTTGATTCTTTCAGAAGTGAATTGAGGATCTGTTTCCTGCATTCTAATTGAATCCTCATTCATTTATATCAAACATTATTTCATATGAACCAGAAGATTCGCTTTTTAAAAGGGCATGTTCAAGTGAATAATTCTTTTTTAAAGTAAAATTTGCATTGACTTTATTTTTATGCACATTTTCTTGTTGAGTTTGTTTGGGTGGAGGTCTTACACTTGCCAAAAAGATGGAATACTACTGGATATGTTGCTCGGGGTTCCTAGAATCCTAGAAGAGTTCTGGAAGTGGAGAGCTTTGAGTAGGTTTTGAAGAGCAAAAGAGGCAGATTTTGCTTTTCTTCTGCTAGAAATACTGTTCATTGCCCTTCTGTCTCCTGCTCCTTCAGATCTCAGCTACTTTGACTGCTTAACATGAGTGATGGTCCACCCTATTATCATCTCCAATGACATTTTTTTTTTTAATGTGAAAGAGATCAAGCATTTCCTCCTGCCGATTCAGCATTATGGGTGTTTGAGCTGACTGAAATGTATAGTGAAATCCGTGTGATTCTGATTTGTCTTCACAATCCCCAGGCCTTCTGCCTCATTTTAAATCACCAATGAGTCAGTAATCATTGACAGATGATTACTGTCCATCTTTGGCAATCAAATTGCCAAAGTTGATGTTCTAAAACAGCCAGTCAGTTTTGTTTCCTCTCCAGTGACTCATTATAAGATTTTTCTTTCAGATGTCTGTTTCAAACCAATCAGGTTCTAGGGACAATTCCCCTGACCACATGAGCTAAGTGAACAAATGTAAGTATCTGTAGCAACACCTGGTCGCTATTCTTCAGAGATGTTAATTACCTGTTTAATTCTTTCAGCTTTTTATAAAATGGCAATGGCACAAACACAAGCTCAGTTACTAAGGTATTTCAGCTCTCTGAAGATGCTGTGGTCTGGGAACAGGTTGGTGGAAAAATGAAAAGTCCAGTTAACAGGAGGAAAAAATTAAAGTTGATCATTCGTTTCAGAAAAATAGTCTTAGTGGGCAAATCTTCATTTGCAGATATCAAATGGATTTTTAGTTGTGGTTAGATAAGTTACAATGTAGGGAAGAAGAAGCAGATCTCATTAGGGCTATGGATTATGGAGAGAGGTGAATAACTGACTTTGATTTTTATGTGGTGCTTAGACATGTGTCTTAGGCTTCCAGAGGGAAACTAATGTCATGAAGGACATAAAGGTCAGCTCAATGCGATGCGATGTCTTTAGCATAGGCAAGTCACTTGAGGGTTCAGGTGATGATTAGGAAAGAGTTTATTTACTTCTTACCTCATTAACTTTTTTGATATGAGTGAAGAAAATTAGTAACCTCAGAAGTCAGAAGGCAAGACCACTTATTCTGTTTTATTTCTGTACTTATAGAAAAATGAAAAAAGGAAAAAAATACCCTGGAGACTATTCTCCATGGTATTTCTTGGGACTAAAATTAAATGATGTACACAGAATCTGGAGAAGGACAGACTGATCATTTGTCTTTCTAAGAACAAACTTGACCCTGTCTACATGTCTCATTCCTAACCTACTGTTTTCAGCTGTGATTTAGAAAAGCTGCTATAATGGTATTGAAAGAAAATTAATCCTTCTATTATTATCCATATTTGTTGGGCATTTAGCTATTTTTTATTTTTATTTTTGGCCACCACAATGTAAAACACCTAAGATTTAGAAAAAAATAAAACGTTTAGGAATCCAGAGGTATGAAAATTGATCTTAAGCAGAAAAGTGAAAGGAACAATTTAATTGTTACTTAATTCAAGAACAGTAGGATTTATTTAAAAGAGTTATTGACAGTGTCTCTATCTTACTTTTACAGAGCAACAGATAAATAGACATAGACTTAGAGAACTAGAAAGTTCATTTGAAAGCAGAGAAGTTTTAGACTGTCAAATTAATAAGGCATAGGGACAGCTTAAGCAGAGAGATACTAAATTTTTAAGTGTTATGTCTCTGATGATTTAAGTATGCCAGTCATGTATCATTTGTGCTGGATCCGAAATTTCTTCATATACTTACTGGTTTATTTAGTAGGACACTAGATCCTACGGGATTTAGTAGTAGGACACCTATTCTCTTCATTTTCTTCAACTATAAACTTGAAATGGATAAGAATCTCTTCTAGGAGACCAAACCCACGTATATCTTCAAAACAATGATACTGTTTAGAGAGCAAATGTTAAAGAGCTGTTGTAACTTTAATGACCTTTAATTGAGAAGAGTATGGCAGTAGATGAAAGTCCTGGAGAACAAATGATTCAAAGTGTTCTTTTAGAGCAAGCTCAGTTTAACTCAGACTCCAAAACAGCTCTGTATCACTCTTTGAAGAGCACATTTATGCCTTTCCCTGGGTTTGTGTATTCAACCAGGTGCAACTCTTATCTTTGAAGACACAAGCCAAATCCATGTTACTGTCGTCTGGTATTTAGTTCTTTTTTTTTTTACTTCATTTCCTATTTAGAACATCAGGCTCATTTTTAGACTCCCCATTTTTCCTCTTTTCTGATCCAGTTCTTCCTCTGATATACCTCACTTAGACTCATTGTACTCGGACAGTACCTGACGTTCCAAATTTATTTCACCTTTTGTGTGCTGTGCTTGGTCACTCAGTCGTGCCTGACTCTTGTGACCCCATGACTGTAGCCTGCCATGCTCTTCTGTCCGTGGGATTCTCCAGACAAGGATGCTGGAGTGGGTTGCCATTTCTGGCTCCAGGGGATCTTTCCGACCCAGGAATCAAACCCAGGTCTCCTGCATTAAAGCAGACTTTTTACTGATTGAGCTACTTTTTAGGAAATCAAAATTCCCAGTTGCTTAAATATCTACATAAAAGGTAGCTACTGCTCCCAAATAGTGATCAGAAGAAATAATTTACAAAGCAATGTGAATACTTGTCATTTCTTATTGTCTAATCCTTGGGGACATTAGTATGTTATTACCCAGTTTTATCATTTGAATGACTAGAAAAGTAAAATTAAGGAATGTATTAGGAATATGGTCAATGTGTTTGTGTGTGTGTGTATGAAGAGATCGTGAATTCTTCTACAAAGTTTACATTTATACGGAGTGTAGTTCATTGTTTGCTCCTACTCTTTCTAAAAATTACTAGTTAGCCATTATTTAGAGATCCTTCTTCCTTTGCTTCTCTTCCATCATCTGTCAGTCCATTTGGTAATCATCCTTCCCTCTCTACATCCACCTGTCCATCCATCCATCCACCCCTCTATCCATCCACTTAGTCATTACTAATAATGAATTAGAGTCACATCTTGTGACGAGAATGGTAGTGGGGTGCCTAGGAGAGTAGACAAATATAAGATTCCAATCTTTCCCTGACAAAATGTATCATTTAGGTATAGTTTCTCAACCTTGGCATGTTTGAGGCTGGGTAATTTTTTGTCATGTCAGGCTGCACTGTTGTCTTGTGCATTATAGAATGTTTACCAGTGTCCTTTGCCTCTGCCTACTAGATGTCAGTAACAACTTCACTCTCCCTTCCCACCACACTTTGCCACAGTTGTGACAACCAAAAATGTTTTTAGACATTGCTAAATGTCCCCTGTGGGGAAGTTTTAATCATCCTCAGTGAGCACACTGTTTTAAGAAGAGAGATTTAAGAGGGCATAATTTTCCTGCATTTGATAAGTCCTACAATAAAGGTACTTTATACTGCAGGAGTATTTTGAATACATTCTGTCTTTTCTCCCACCTATGATTATTACTAATACACGTATGCAGTGTAGTTCATAGTTCAGCCCCAAAGGAGATTTTATGTTTCAGGAAATTATTCACCATATCTAGTGACTGATTTATTTTGCTCTGCAGTGATTTTGCTATTTCATATGACAAATCTTCAGCCATGAATTATTCAGCCATACAGCTAATTAGATCCTACTGTTGTTTTTCTTTTTGATTACGCAATTTCTGTTGAAATGACTGCAGAGATATTTAATAGAAATGCTCTTTTAAAAAGTAGTTATTAAATGTTAAATTATTCAAAATGAGCTAGCATACAGATCAGGATAGGAAGAACAGGAATTTGTAATCACTCAGCAAAGTAGATTTTTGAGGGGCATATGTTTCTTCTTTTAAACAAAAAATTTTAATTTCTTTTAAGTGAGGTTATTAATATCTCTATATTAGCAATTTTTCAGGCACAGATTTTTAGTGGTTTATGTCACTAACAAAGGTTGGCAATAGGTTTAGCAAAGGTTAAAATAAATAATCTACTAAATCTAACTGGGTATGAGAGTTATCCAGTTTAAGCAATGATTTGCTCATGTAGGAGATAATAATAAGTCCCTTATTAATATTTTTCCTTTTCTTACATCATTTTAGTTATTGACACTCCAGTGCTGCTTTCTGTCTTATATTTTAGATTGAAGCATATCTTCCTTCAGCTTTTGGAGAGTTATGATGAAATGTCATGTTTCTTTATTTTTATTTCTAACATTAAAGGAATTGTTTGAATATAGTTTCAACTACTTCCTCCTCCTCACTTGATCCTATAAAACTGGGTATGTATAGGGATTCTTTAACTATTGGCCATGGGTGAAAGTGGGAAGAACCTGCAATTTTCTTTTGCTGAGCTTCTTATGATTAGTAGGTTTCAATGCCAGTAGAGTTGTTTTATTATAGTGTGGGAAATTATTAGTTCTTTATTTTCAGAGCTAAATATTCCTGATTGTTTAATTCTCCTTGGTTATATAACTATAAAGAGAGGTTAATGGGGAGGATCTTCTCTGTTTCACTTAGAGATGCAAAGTAAAATTAAATGGAGGTATAATAGACACTTGGCTATAATAGTCCAGTGTTCACATCTGGGGGTCTGTAGTTAAGTATACACAAGCTTCTACTACAACTCTAGAATTCTTGGCAGAATGAATACATATTGCAAGGAAAGAGAATGACTTTCTTATACCATTTGCCATTTATTATAGTAAAGATGCCTAATATATTGTTTATGATATATATACATAATGCAAAAGTTCCACCTGTTTTATGACAACATTCTCAGCCTATTGAGTTCCATAGATTTGTACTTGTTGTATAAAAGATTATTTTGTTTCTTTCAGACTCTGTTCTTAAAGCTTCAAATGTCTCTTTTTGTACAGTCCTTATTAAATTTTGTGACTAAATATATATTTACTCTATCAATAACTTCCTTAATTTTATAGATTGGGGTCTTTCTTGTTTATTTCCACACAAAAATTCTGCAATAAAGTACATTATGTCATAGTCTCCAAATTGTCAGGGTTATTTATAGTGCTGGACATTTCACTATGTATCATCTCAATATATTCAGATTGTAACCATATCTCACTGTCTCACTCAGTTCAGTTGCCAAGTAGTGTCCTACTATTTGTGACCCCTTATCACCCTGATCTAAGTCACCATCATCTCTTGCTTGGATTATTGCAATAGCTTCTAATAATCCTTGATTCTCCCTGATTATATCATTGGAACTGTTTTTACTGGGATAAAATTTATTTACAATGTTGTGTTTTTTCTGTTCTTGGCTTTATTTCTAGTGTTCAGACTATTCCTGGTACATAGGAGGTGCTTGATAAATATTGTTTAAGGGAATGAATTAATATATAGGAAAGATTTCAGTCAAAGATTCCAAAATATTTTTTTCCACCACAAATATTTGCAAGATATTATATGAGGATAAAAATTTAAAGGCATGATAATTTATGATCTTGAGTAGTTTAATTATATGGAGAAAGTAAACATGTGACCAACTGTAAAGAGAGTAAGTAAATATGGATATATAGGTATCCTATGAAGAAGGTTAGATGAGGTACCATTTGATCTGGATACTAAAGAATTAAAAATATTTTGGAAAGTATAAAATAAGCAAGGATCATTTCTGGCTTAAGCAATGAAATTAGTCATAAGATCTTACAAATCTTTTTGTCATAGAATAATCTTCTTTGCCTATGCAGTATATATGATTGGTTATTACATATAATAATCAGGGAGAGTATGGTTAACATTGATCACATTGATAAAGCAATTTAACACTGAAGACCCTTTGGTTGTGTTTTCATCAGGTGCACCTCTGGGTACCAGTCCATAGATCGCTCACCATTCCTTGTGTTAGCAAGGCCACTTGGCACTCAGTTATTGTCATATGAAAGTACAGGAATAATGGCTAAAAGGATAATATTTGATTTTGGTGAAATTCTCAGGTAATATTTGACTTTAAAAATTATGCACTTTTCCATAGATTACAGTAATGTAACAGTATTGATTTTAATTGTCTCATTTTCTTCTTTTAGGTAACAGGAGAATGAACAACTAAATAAATCAATGAGTGGGCACAACCACTCTGTGGTGTCTGAGTTTGTGTTGCTGGGACTCTCCAGTTCCTGGGAGATCCAGCTTCTTCTTTTTTGCTTTTCATGTCTTTTCTACATGTCAAGTATGGTGGGAAACCTCTTTATAGTGGTCACTGTGACATCTGACCCTTACTTACACTCCCCAATGTATTTTCTGTTAGCAAATCTCTCCATCATTGACCTGATATTTTGCTCTATTGCAGCACCCAAGATGATCTGTGATCTTTTCAGGAAGCAAAAAGTCATCTCCTTTTGGGGCTGTATAGCTCAGATCTTCTTTAGCCATGCTGTGGGAGGCACAGAAATGGTGCTGCTCATTGCCATGGCCTTTGACAGATATGTGGCCATATGCAAGCCTCTCCACTACTTGACCATCATGAGCCTAAGAATGTGCATTTTTATTTTAGTGGTTGCCTGGACCATTGGTCTTACTCACTCATTGACTCAATTGGCTTTTGTAGTAAACTTGCCCTTCTGTGGCCCTAATGTCTTGGACAGCTTTTACTGCGACCTTCCTCAGCTCATCAAACTTGCTTGTACAGATACCTATAAACTGGAGTTCATGGTCACTGCTAATAGTGGATTCATTTCCTTGGGTGCTTTCTTCTTGCTCATCCTGTCTTATATATTCATTTTTGTCACTCTTCAGAAACACTCCTCAGGTGCTTCATCCAAGGCTCTTTCCACTCTGTCAGCTCATATTATTGTGGTGGTTCTGTTCTTTGGTCCACTGATTTTTTTCTATCTGTCACCCTCTCCTCCAACACATTTGGATAAATTTCTAGCCATATTTGATGCAGTTTTAACTCCTTTTCTCAATCCAGTCATCTACACACTCAGGAACAGAGAAATGAAGATGGCAATGAGGAGAATGTTCTGTCAGCTTATGAATTTTAGGCAAAAAATCACTAGATGGCTTTATTGAAACAAAAAATTAACAAGTAGCAATGATAGACTTTCTGTCCCTTACAGCCAATCCTTATGAAGAAGGGACCATCTTTCTGAGGTTTTATTTTTTTCTTTCATTTGCAACATATGCCTCTGTTTCTTTACTTTTGCTACTCTCTGTGTTGGTTTCTAGGCATTAGGTCAAACAGCCACCTGTCCCAGTCTTGAAAGAGTGGCCCTGTGCAGGTGGTGAAGCTTATGATTCAACCCTGCCCTAACTCTTGGTTGTCCCTCAAACATTTGTGAGTGTACAAACAGCCCTTTTCTTTTTAATGGTCCCCAGGAATTGAGGATGTGCCAAGCCCTGTCAGTGGTCCCAAGGGGAGGATCCTAGATTCAGGCTGATGGGAAGCTAGACCCTCAGGCAGCAGCATTGAATGTATGAAATAGATACAGTCCTGAGGGGTCACAGCGTAAGCGCCAAGGTCCAACAGAGTCAGGTGATTTGGAAGTGTCCCCTGGGTGGTAAGTACAAAAACTGGGGCTTTGAGGCGTGTATAAGCTCCTGTTTGGGAGATACCAGTGAGCTGTAGGGGCAGAGGGAGAGCAGGAAGATGCCCTGCAGGGGCCTAGGTTCCCTGGAGGCAAGTCAATCATAGGCCCCTCCAGGAACTAAGCCTGAAGCCGCTGCTCAGGCTGACGCTCCAGCACAGAAAGACAGGCGGGTGAGTCTTCCGTGTGTCCGGTGCCCTGGAGGTGGCAGCCTGTCAGGAACTGTCTCTGCAGTTGTTACAGTCCTGAGAGAGCCAGGAACGCAAGGCCCGGCGTCCTCAGGGCAGGTGATCGCGGGCTATCCCCAGCTGTGTGTGAAGGCCCTGGGACATCCGGCAGCGCCAGCGGGCGGGAGCCTGAAGATGGCGCCGCCGGTCTCGCTCCCGGAGGGCGCCCTGCCGGCCTGCCGTTGTCAGACTCCATCCCGCCCACCCCAGGCCACCCTCCAGGACAAGCACAAAGCAAATGAGGTTCTCCTGCAACTTCGGGGCGGCCCTGGATCTGCTGTTTCTGAGCTGGGCCCTGGGCAGGTGAGTCTGAGCATGAGAACTTTCGCCGTTTCTCAGGTGCTCTGTGGAAATGCCCCTGTCGGTTTTCAAAGCTAGACGTTTTGGAAGCTCCTCATTATGGTGCAGGTGTTTAACTCTGGTGGTGCCTGGTGTGGGGTTCAAACCATTTGTCTCTCAGGGAGACACCTGGATTTTGAGTTCCCTCCTGACTGCGGGTTGCTGCGCCTGGGGTGGGGGCGGAGATTTACGGCCGGACTGTGCCCCGGCCTCCTCCACCTGCTTCCTTGTGGGCTTCTCTCCTTGGTCTGCCCAGCACGAGGTCCTCAGTCAGTTTTCAGAGGAAGTTGTTCCACACGAAGCTGTAAACCCAGTGCGTCCACAGGAGGAGCAGAGTCCTCCTGCTACGCCGTCATCTTGAACCGGAGCAGGGACTTTCTACTTTTATAGGAAATAATTGATTAAAAAAAATCTGTAATAGGAATAGAAAAGTGTTTAACTGAGCCAAAATGAGGACTACAGCCCAAGAGATACATATTCAAAAAGCACTTGAATTGTGCTCTATGGACTACAACAAAGGGGAGGCTTGTTAAGGCAAAGAATGCACAATTAGTTGAATTTTTGGTCAAGAATTAGGTTTGGATCTGGCAAGAAGTAAGGTGCTTGTTAAATAAGGGTTGGGTTGGGGTCTGAAATGGTTGCAGAGTCACAGGAGGAGACTTTGAGACTCTAAGGTTGCAGTTCACAGTAGCTAGCAGATATGATTTTGAGAATGACTGATGGTGTCCTTGAGTTTGATACAGTTCAGAAAATTCATATTGTTAGTGATACAGGAACATGCCTCAAACCACATCCATGAAGGCCACCAAGCTCCATTTTCAATGCCTGAACCATAGTTATTCCATTTTTATTTTTAAATGCTTTCTTTTCTTTAATGGTTAAAGCAGATGTAAAGTGCATGTTTACCAGGCTGCTTTGGTTCACCTAAATTCCAGTTAAATTGTGTCTAAGGCAGAATGCTTTCCTCATATCTCAACATATGAAAATTTCTTTCATCACTTCTATACATCACTGAGTGTTCAAAGACTTTCTCACCCAGATGGTGAATGTATTTTGTTCTTTCTGGAGAGTGCATTACTTTTTTTTTTTTTGCTGAAAAGAAAGGAAATTTTCTACTAAAGGTGTAGAAATCACAGTTTACATTAACCCTTACTTTTCAGTTCCCATGCTGGTGCCAATAATACATTTTACACATATTAAATAATGATATAAATGTTTGTTTCTCAGGATGAGCATATTACTGTTTTTAAGCTACTCCACCCTATAATTGGTAGTTCATTAGCATAATGCTTTATTATTTGTTTGCATTTAATATCTCCCTTTTTACTTATTTTCTTTGTTTCAGTCTTTGATGGATAAAAAACAGAAAACAGCTTCAGATTTGTGGTTACTTACACACTTGAATTCACAAACCTTGTTTTCATGCTTTGTTTCATATGTTGAAGGATGTTCTTAACTTTATGTTCAGCCAAAGAGATCAGATGTTGGCAAACTTATTCTGTGAAGGTCCAGGTTGTAAATAGTTTTGGATTTGTGGGCTAAATTGAGCAAGTGCTCAATTTTACTGTGATAGTATACAAATAACCATACTACTAAGTTGCTTCAGTTGTGTCTGACTCTATGCAACCCAATAGACGGTAGCCCACCAGGCTCCCCTGTCCCTGGGATTCTCCAGGCAAGAACACTGGAGTGGGTCGCCATTGCGTTTTCCAACGCATGAAAGTGAAAAATGAAAGAGAAGTCGCTCAGTCGTGTCCGACTCTTAGCAACCCCATGGACTGCAGCCAACCAGGCTCCTCCATCCATGGGATTTTCCAGGCAAGAGTACTCTGGAGTGGGGTGCCATTGCCTTCTCCAACAAATAACCATAGACAACACATAAATGAAAAGGCATTGCTGAGTTTCAATAAAACTTTATTTGTAAAAACAAGAGGCAGGCCATTTTGGGGGTACCTACCATATAGATTTCGCCATTCCTCCAACTATCAGTGTTTGTTTTAAAACAAAAATCTAAAATGAAAGGCAGTATAGCATTGCACAAAATTTGCAGTTAAAATTGAGAGATTATGGCCCCAACCACACCAGCGCACTTGCTTTGTTTTCGTTCCCAAATCACTTCAGTTCAGTTCAGTTCAGTTCACTTCAGTTCAGTTCATTCGCTCAGTCATGTCCGACTCTCTGCGACCCCATGAATCGCAGCACACCAGGCCTCCCTGACCATCACCATCTCCCGGAGTTCACTCAGACTCACGTCCATCGAGTGATGCCATCCAGTCACCTCATCCTCTGTCATCTCCTTCCCCTCCCCCCAATCCCTCCCAGCATCAGAGTCTTTTCCAATGAGTCAACTCTTCCCATGAGGTGGCCAAAGTATTGGAGTTTCAGCTTTAGCATCAGTCCTTCCAATGAACACCCAGGACTGATCTCCTTTAGGATGGACTGGTTGGATCTCCTTGCAGTCCAGGGGACTCTCAAGAGTCTTCTCCAACACCACACTTCAAAAGCATCAATTCTTCGGCGCTCAGCCTTCTTCACAGTCCAACTCTCACATCCATACATGACCACAGGAAAAACCATAGCCTTGACTAGATGGACCTTAGTCGGCAAAGTAATGTTTCTACTTTTGAATATACTACCTAGGTTGTTCATAACTTTTCTTCCAAGGAGTAAGCGTCTTCTAATTTCATGGCTGCAGTCATCATCTGCAGTGATTTTGGAGCCCCCAAAAATAAAGACTGACACTGTTTCCACTGTTTCCCCGTCTATCTGCCATGAAGTGATGGGACCAAATGCCATGATCTTCGTTTCCTGAATGTTGAACTTTAAGTCAACGTTTTCACTCTCCACTTTCACTTTCATCAAGAGGCTTTTTAGCTCCTCTTCACTTTCTGCCATAAGGGTGGTGTCATCTGCATATCTGAGGTTATTGATATTTCTCCCAGCAATCTTGATTCCATCTTGTGTTTCTTCCAGTCCAGCGTTTCTCATGATGTACTCTGCATAGAAGTTAAAAAGCAGAGTTAAACAATATACAGACTTGATGTACTCCTTTTCCTATTTGGAACTAGTCTGAGGTTCCATGTCCAGTTCAAACTGTTGCTTCCTGACCTGCATACAGATTTCCTGTCACTTAACCGTTCTGAATTTCGGTGTCCTCAAAAGCTCCCATAGAACTCATGGGTTTATGGTTATGACTGAATGAGAGGCTATTTGGAAGAGTTTTATCAATTTAAAAATTAGCCTGGGTTCCTTTCCTGGTCTGTAACCATTTGCATGGAGTCGATCAGCTTAAAAATGAAATTTGCTTTATCTTGTAATGTACATTATCTTCATTTTGTACTCTCTGTCTCCCTCTCTTTCTCACCCCCCTCTCATACACATGCATGTGCACACACACACACACACACACATAGATATCTTGTGATGTAGTTCTATTATCTTATCTTTTCATAGTACTGTGGTATGTACTTTCATTACCTCATATCACCTGCCAATTAAATATTTAATAGTTTATTCCTTCAGTTCATTGCAAAATAATAATGGGAAATATTTACAAAGTATATATTATGTGTCAGGCAATGCTCTTAGCTTTACCTGTTAACTCGTTTAATCCTCATTGTTATTTTTCTTATAAAATTGGTTTAATATTGATCCTTAAAGAGTCTTACCTTTCCTTTCTTCCATTAGGGACAGTTTGTCTATATTATTATCCTCTTGTATTTATTTAGT